>AWOL01S0006574.1:994-52157 GCA_000715115.1 Nicotiana otophora | reverse complement strand
GGTCACATTTTTACAACAAGGCTTTTGACACCTTGCTTAGCAAGTATGGTGTTACTCACAAAGTCACAACTCCTTATCACCCACAAGCTAGTGGGCAAGTGGAAGTTTCCAACCGGGCAATAAAGAGTATCTTGTCCAAAACAGTGAATGCTAATCAGAAAGATTGGTCCAAGAAGCTTGATGATGTATTATAGGCTTATCGGACGGCTTACAAAACACCTATCGGGATGTCGCCATATCTGTTGATGTTCGGAAAAGCTTGTCATCTTCTGGTAGAACTAGAGCACAAGGCCATGTGGGCTCTAAAGAAGTTGAATCTTGATTGGGATGTAGCCGCCAACTTGAGGGTTTTACATTTGAATGAATTGGATGAGTTCCAGTACCATACTTATACAAGTTCGTCCTTGTACAAAGAAAAGATGAAATATCTTCATGACAAATACATTTGGATTAAAGAGTTTAAGGTGGGCGATCTTGTATTGTTGTTTAACTCAAGGTTGAGGATGTTTCCCGGGAAGCTAAAGTCTAAATGGAGTGGTCCTTTTAAAATTGTGGGTGTGATACCTTTTGGTGCATTAGACTTGAAGAACAAAAACAATGAAGTATTCTGAGTCAAGGGTCACTGGGTGAAGCACTATTTGGGAAAGGTTGGAGATAGCCACGTCGTGGCGGTCATTCATTTCAATTGATGGTATTCTGCGTCGTGCTGCGACGTTAAATCAGACACTTCTTGAGAGGCAACCCATGTTTCTTTTCCTTTTTTCTTTTGTAGTTAGGTGTTATTTTTGTGCTAACTTGATTTGAAGTGTGCTTCAGGGCTGAATGTGACTTACAGGAATTGTGGACAGAAATCTGGCTAAATGTTGCAAGAATTGCGGACCGCATATTTATGGTTGTTGCAGCAAATATGCAATGCGGCCGCACAACTATCTTGCGGACCGCACAAATGAAAGGTTGAAAATATCAACTCTCTGAAGTTTGGTCTATCAGAGAAAAGGTCGATGTGCAACCTCAAAAGGAAATCTGCGGCCGCAACATGAAATATGCGGCTACATACAAAATTGTGCGGACCGCAGATGAGAGGTTGATTAAAGGTCTCCGGGTAACAGAGTGCGGACCGCACATGAAATTGTGCGACCTCACTCGCTCCTCTCTCCTTTAGCCATCCAACTCGTATAAATAGATGAACAAGGGCATGTATTATGTTTTTCACTCTCCGAGCATAGAAATAGTGCCCTCTTGACATTTCTTGGTGATTTCATCTGTCCACACACACAACATCCTTGATCAGTCACTCATTACACTCATTCATCTGGTATGCTTCAATTTCTTGTTAATCTTTTTCTTTTAATTTGTAGATTTTTAGTTATTTTTAGGCCATTTGTCATTAGAATTCAATTGTGTATACATATGGGGGTAAATCTGTAATGGGTTAAATAATACATGCTCTATGGGGACTGGGTAAACATATTTTAATGCTTCTATGATGTTGCCATGTCAAATTGTGCACGAAATTAAAAAACCTAGAATGAAACAAATGAACTGTTCATATTTTTTGAATTATGCGACCGCACCTAAATTTGTGCGCTCCGCAGAAAATGAATTTATGGCAGCATTAGTGAAGAAGGGATCTGCGGCCACAGGGTAAAATGTGTGGACCGCACTATTCCCATTGCGGCCACAAAAATGCACTTTTACTGTCATCAGAGAGTCCCTACTTTGAGACTCCAATGTGCGGCCGCAAGTTTAATTGTGCGGACCGCAGAAAATGTGTTGTGGCCGCACATCAGCCAATTCTCTATCATCAGAGAGTTGTCATTTGTTGGGTCTCAAAGATGTGGCCGCAAGAGGAATTGTGCAGACCACACTCGACTTTTGCGGTCGCAAAAAATAATTATGGGTCCGCAAGTCATCATCTGTGGCCCCAAGCAAATTGTGCGGACCATAGATCTGGTTTCCTGCAAGCATGCTTTGACTGTGTACTCTCACTGCGTCTTCTGGTTTATAGCTTACTTGCATATCTACTTATGTATGTCTGAACATTGAATTGCAAATAATAATCATTTTTGCTTAATACAGACAATGGTTCGATCTAGGGGACGCAACGCCATATCTAAAGGGAGAGGGGAACCTTCACGGGGTCGAGGCAAGAGTGCCTTACCCCTTGGCCAACAAAAGACAATTACAAAGAAAGCTACAGCCGGCAGAGGGAGAGGTGCAGATCTCTCCGAGACGAACTCATATGTCTCGTCTAGGGAAGCATCAGAGGGCAACTCAGCCTCTCTTCAAGAGCAACCGGCCATACAGTCAAGGTCGTAAGAGAGATACCAACTCAGGGATAAGTCGTCCTCAAATCATAAAACTTCTGAGGATTCGAAGAGTGCTAGAAAGGCTTCTTAGCCATCAGCCACACCTGTACCTAAGGCACATGATACACCAGTTCAGGATGTCCCCGATGATGGCAGAGGGAGAGATGCTACAGCTGCCGGTCTTGAAAGGTCGAAGAAGAAAGAGGTTTGGGAGGACCAATTTGTCAACTTGGCTACCTTCACCAGCTTTCGTACATGGTGGCTAGTGAGGTTGCTAACTATCGAGTGACAGTTTCTATTGAAAGATTTGGAGAGGTACAACCTAGCAGTGTTGAGACATTCAGGGAACACAAGGGGTGGATGTGGTTTACTCAAAGTATAGTGTATGCCAAAGAGTACCTGGTCCAGGAATTCTATGCAAATCTGGCTCACATAAAAAAGGGTACAAAAGTGACTAAAGTACGTAACTTAAAAGTGAGATTTGATCAGCATACACTTAACACGTACTTGGGCTTTGAAGATGTTGAGCCAAAGGAATATTTGGAGAAGTATGCATTGGGAGATGCAGCCCGACCTTTGTTAACAAAGATTCCAATAGCACCAGGGCCACCACCTCCATGGATTGTCGTTGGGGTTCCTATCCACCAGAGCACTCTAAGTTTCGAGGCGAAAGGGTGGCAAACCTTCGTCTACAACAAATTGGACCCGAGCCAGAATGAGACTTACCTTCAGATTCGTCGGGCAGTTCTAGTTGCTTCTATTATGGCCGGATACCCGATTAATGTGGGTGCCGTGATGTCGTCCAACATCTCAGTGAATGCTCAGCAAGATGACTTGTCCTACCCGTACCCAAATGCTATTACACAATATATCACTGATGCAAGGGTAGTGCCGAGGGATTATGACACAAAAGTGAAGCCGAAGAAGCCTTTTACTTGGTATTCACTGATGGATGCGAATAATCCGAAGAAGAAAGTTAAGCCTCTTACCACCGCAGGCTAGTCTGATGAACCAACTATGGTAGCTGAGGCAGTTGAAGCTCCATCCACTTCGGCCGAACCTTTCTCCATTGCCGTAGCTATGCCTTCGCCTTCCTCCACAGCCCATACTGCAGCTCCTGCCACAGCTCCCGCCTCGGTTTGAAGACAGTGCCTATTCCTACTGCCCCACTCTCTACGTTGCGAGGCTCCCAGCCATTGGAGAGCCTTTACAACTGGATGCACATAGCAACTGCAAACCTGTCTGACTTATCTAGTACTGTTGCAACGCATTCTTCTATTCAGGCACCTCAGTTTCCCCGAATAGTTGAAGAGACATTGAAGAAGCTCCTAGAGAACCATAACACTATTATGGCTAACTTGGTACAACACGGGTCAGTGATCGAAGAGCTGGGAAAATAAGTAAAGTAGATGAGAAAGTCCCAAGCCGACAAGAAGTCAGTGGACAAGCTCCACAGACAGGTGACCATGCTTGCTACAGCTGGAAATCTCCTTTTTGACATTGCTGCTTAAGCCATGCCATTCTATCCCAGATCCTACAACACAATCTGCACCGGCGACACCAGCTGGCCAGTTTGAAGAGCCATACCTTGTTGCCAATACTACTGAGGCAGTGCGTCAGATGTTCGCCAACCCATCCACACCTAGAGTTGAGGATGATGAGATTCAGTTGGCTGAGCCTGAGGGCGATGACACTGTTGGGGACACAAAAATTTCCAAGGAGTCGTAGGGAGTTTCCTTCACTCTTTTCCCTCTTATTTTATTAAGCATTGAGGACAATGCTTATCTTTATTCGGTGGGGTGGGGGGTGGGGTGGATCTTATTTATTATATTTGATACATTCTGAGATATTTGGCCTGTAATAACTTGATATTATTCTCTCTTTTCTCATTATGTATATATATTCTCTCTCTTTCTCTCATTATGTATATTCATTCTATCTTCAGTCATTTTTGTTTATTAGCTTCTTTATTTTTGTTTCTTTAGTAGTTCTTTAGTTGATTTAGTAGCTTCTTTTTATGTTTTAGTAGATAATAAGCCTTTGGTTTTATTAATGTCACGGTTCTTTCCAAAGGTAGTTGTGTGAACCGGGTGACTCGTCCCAACGATGGATGACGCGACAACCTTCTTAAGGGAATGAGTCCATTTTTGTGTTTGGGTAATAGTAGTAGCAATGAATAAAAAAGACCTAATTAATTCATGCTCGAAGAGTCAACCATGCTTCAATTGGCACCAACATACTTAACTACGTGGTTATGGTTAGAAATAAGGTTTGTGAAAGAAATAGCTCTAGTTAGTGACTTTGTGACTCTTGTGTTGACTTTGGCAATCATCGAGTGGTTTAATTGGACCATAGTGATCTTTAAGCTTGAATGTGATCATTGTGGGCCCTCGACTCTGTCCTCTTTTATAATTCGGCTACATGAGGGATGAGATGAATTGTTGCTAGTCCAAGTATCTGTGCGAAAGGTCTAGAACTTGCCCCGAATGTGTTTCAAGGCGAAATCCTAAGTTTTGCTTGGTTTGAGAAGTGATTGTAGGCTCTTCTTGGACCGTTTGAGTTATCTATTGCCAACCAATAACATTATCCCCAGTCAACCCCTTTGAGCCTCTAGCCTTTTCTCAGTTGATAACCATGTTATAAGCCTTTAACCGTTTTTGTCGTGACCCTCTCTTGGCACCCGGGCTTTCCTTAGAACTCTTGCGAAAAAAAAGAATTAAAATGTAAGTTTGGGTGAGATAAGAGGAACTTGAAAAAGGTATCAAGGCACAAAAAGAGAAAAGAAATGATCTCTATGAGAAGAAAAGGCAAGAAAAGAAAAGAACAAAAGGAAAGATGCAAAAAGTGAATAAGTGGAAGGGTTGAAGGGATTAATAAAGAGGTAATGACCACAAACATGGAGGAATCAAAGAGGGAGAAAAAATAATGAAATGATCAAGAAAGAGTGATGCTAAGTCTCTCTAGTCCCCAATGAAAAGAAAATGCCTCTAAAAATTGGCAAAGTGTGAGTCGAGAAATGAAAGATGGAGTGCTTAAGGAAAGTTGTAACCACTTACCCATACGATATCCTACCCTAACCCAAAAGCCTTCATTACATCCCGAAAGAAGTCCTACTTGATTTCAAACCGAGTGAGCTTACATTAGTAGCGATCTACATGAGTGAACCTTTCAAAAATCTTTGGATTGGAAGTTTGGTCTCCCGAGATGAAATCTGACTCAAAAAGGAGTGTTCTAAAACACAAGGCAATAAAGAGTACAGAAGCACAAATATTCAGTCCGCAGAAGAAATTATGGACCGCAAAATTCCATTTGCGGACGCAAACCAAGAAGAAATACCCAATAGGACTTTCAGCAATGTGCGGACCGCACATAAATTGTGCAACCGTAGAACTGGGCTAAAGAGTCAAAGATCAGAGAGTATGCAAAAAGACCAAGTCCAGGAGCCTCTGTGAAATGCTGACCGCACAAGAATTGTGCGGCTGCAGAAGATTGCCTCGCGGCTGCAATCTTGAAATGTGCAGCCATAGAAGATTTCCTCGCGGACGTAGTCCACAAATGTGTGGCTGCAGAACTCACCTTCCTGCCAATTGAAGAAATCTGCAGACCCTCATGGAATTGTGCGGCCGCAGAACCTCCCAAGGGGCATATTTGTCAACAATTTTTAGCCCTGTATAAATAGATGAGTTTCAACAAATTAGGACAGGTTTGAACATAAACAACTGTTATAGCTGTTTTTCTTTGCTATTTTACGACGTTTTAGCTTATTTGAGTATTTTAACATTAGATTTCATCATTTTAATCTTCCATTATGTGTCTAATTAGCTCTTCATCTTTATTGTCTTCAAATTCCATTATGAGTAGCTAGATTTTTACTAGGGTTGTAACCCAACCCTAGTGTGTAAACCTTATGGGTGATTAATTTTATGCTTGTTTATGATTGGGTGTTGATTATTTAGCTTAGTTCATGCTTCAATTTTAGAATTAATGGTTGTAAACATTGATTCATGCCTATTTGACTTAGTCTCTACTTGAGAAAGATGGACCTAGTCTAGGCTAACTTAGCTAACAAGGAATTGGATTAACTGAGAGATTGATTAACCTAATTAAAGGGTTCAAACTAGAGATAGTGAGAACCCAACTTGAGCTCTTATCAACTATTTTGGTTGATATCCATTTGGACTTGAGAAAGCTAAATTGGGCAAAATCACTCACTGACCGAGAGGTATTGAGTGGGTAACGTGGAGTTGAGAGCTATAATGCACCCCAATCAGCAAAACAAGTATAAATATCTAAATCTCATTAGGAAAGCACCTATTTTATGGTCACAACCCTAGGCCTTTAATCCAATTGGAAAAACCTCAAAAATATTTAACTATAATATATTTTCTTTAGCTTGCATTCATTAGAGTAACAGTAGAAATAGAAACAGAAACCTTGTTGTGGAAGTGCAATCTTAGATAACCCATTTGCTCGCTTAAAATATATACTCCTAACACCCTTCATAACTTCCTGTGGAAATAGACCCCGACTCTTGTTGGGTACTATTATTGCATACGGTCATATCATATCTCCTATAAAGGTGTGTTGTGGACGTACCAGGCTAGCAAGAAGTCAGCGGACAAACTCCGGAGAATAGTGACCAGGCTTGGTACAGCCGGAGATCTCCCCTTTGACATGCTGCTTGACCTAGACCATTTTGTCCAAGATCCTATAACATCATCTGCACCGGCGACACCAACTGGCCATTCTGAAGAGCCAGACCTTGCTGTCGACACTGTTGAGGTAGTGCGTCTGATGTTCGCGAACCCAGCCACACAAAAAGTTGAGGATGATGAGATTCAGTTGGCTGAGCCTGAGAGCGATGACACTACTGGGGACACAGAAATGTCCAAGGAGACATATGGAGTTTTCTTCACTCTTTCCCCTCTTTTACTCTTATTTTGTTAAACATTGAGGACAATGTGTATCTTCATTCTGGGGGGGGGGGATCTTATTTATTATAGTTGATACATTCTGAGATATTTGGCATGTAATAACTTGATATTATTTTCTCTTTTCTCATTATGTATATATATTCTCTCTCTTTCTCTCATTATGTATATTCATTCTATCTTTAGTAGTTTTACTTTATTAGCTTCTTTATTTTTGTTTCTTTAGTAGTTCTTTATTTGATTTAGTAGCTTCTTTGTTTGATTTAGTAGCTTTTTTTATGTTTTAGTAGAAAATAAGCCTTTGGTTCTCTTAATGCCACTGTTCTGTCCAAAGGTTGTTGTTGTGTGAACCCAGTGACTCATCCCAACGATAGATGGCGTGACAACCTTCTTAAGGGAATGAGTCCATTTTTGTGTTTAGGTAATAATAGTAGTAGTAATGAATAACAAAGACATAATTAAGTTATGCTCGAAGATTCAACCAAGCTTCAGTTGGCACCAACACACTTAACTGCGTGGTTATGGTTAGAAAGAAGGGTTGTTAAAGAAATAGCTCTAGTTAGTGATTTTGTAATTCTTGTGTTGACTCTGGCAATAATCGAGTGGTTTAATTGGACCAAAGTGAGCTTTAAACTTGAATGTGGTCGTTCTGGGCCCTCGACTCTATCCCCTTTTACAATCTAGTTGCTTGAGGGGTGATATGAATTGTTGCTAATCCAAGTATCCGTGTGAAAGGTCTAGAACTTGCCCCAAATGTGTTTCAAGGCGAAATCCTAAGTTTTGCTTGGTTTGAGAAGTGATTGTAGGCTCTCCTTGGCCCATTTGAGTTTTCTATTGCCAACCAATGTCATTATCCCTAGTCAACCCCTTTGAGCCTCTAGCCTTTCTCATTTGATAACTATGTTACAAGCCTTTAGTCGTTTTTGTCGTGACCCTCTCTTGGCACCCGAGCTTTCCTTAGCACTGTTGCTGGAAAAAAAGGCTTTAAACGTAAGTTTGGGGGAGAGAAGTGGAACTTGAAAAAGGTATGAAAAAGGTATCGAGGCACAAAAAGATAAAAAAATGAGAAAAGGCAAGAAAAGAAAAGAACAAAAAAAAATACAAAAAGTGAATAAGTGGAAGGGTTGAAGGGATTAAAAAAGAGGTAATGATCCCAAACATGGAGGAATCAAAAAGGGAGGAAAAAAATGAAATGATCAAGAAAGAGTGATGCTAATTCTCTCTAGTCCCAATGAAAAGAAAGTGCCTCTAAGAATTGGCAAAGTGTAAGTCGAGAAATGAAAGATTGAGTGCTTAAGGAAAGGCGTAACCACTTACCCATACGGTATCCTACCCTAGCCTAAAAGCCTTCATTACATCCCGAAAGAAGTCCTACTTGATTACAAACTGAGTGAGCTTACATTAGTAGCGATCTACATGAGGGGCAAGTCTATGGTACTTGAAGCCATACTTGTGACATTCTCTTGAGAGAGATGAGTGAACCTTTCAAAACATCTTTGGATTGAGTGTTAAATTTCTTAAGTGATCTAGGCAAATGGAAAGTAGAGGAGGAAGAGTTATGTGTGTACTATGAACTACATGATAGAGCAAGAGTCCTTGATGAGTAAAGTCGATTCTTGAAGCTCAAATGTCACATTAGAACTATATGTACATGAATGTTTAACTTGTCGCCTTGTTGATAATACATGAGTAGTGTGGATAATTGTTGATCCCAACTAATGTGTGGATGGCTCACCTTTGGCTCGCTGAAATGACCCTTAACTTTTAGAGGTGGGAACTAATTTATCTGCTTTAGGACAAGCAAAGACTTAAGTTTGGGGGAGTTGATAAGTGGGGATTTTGACTACTTATTAGCATCTTTTAGCTTTTGTCTAAGTCCGAAAGTATTGAATTGTATTTCCGAAACTAGTGAAATTATGCAAATTACAGGAATGCTGGAAGTTTGGTCTCCCGAGATGAAATCTGACTCAAAAATGAGTGTTGTAAAACACAAGGCAATAAAGGGCACAAAAGCACAAAAGTGCGGTCCGTATAAGGAATTCTGCGGCCGCAGAAGAAATTAAGGACCGCAGAATTCCATCTGCAGCAGCAAACCGGGAAGAAATACCCAACAGGAGTATCAGCAATGTGCGGACCACACATGAATTGTGCGACCGCAGAACCGGGTTTAAGAGTCAAATATCAGAGAGTATTTAAAAAGACCAAGTCTAGGAGCCTTTGTGAAATGCAGACTACACAAGAATTGTGCGGCCGAAGAAGATTGCCTCGAGGCCGCAGTCCTGAAATGTGCGGCCGCTGAACTCACCTTCCTGCCAACTGTAGAAATCTGCGGACCGTACATGGAATTAGGAGGCCGCAGAACCCCCCGAGGGGAATTTTTGTGCGCAATTTTCAGCCATGTATAAATAGACGAGTTTCACAAAATTAGGTCAAGTTTGAACATACACAGCTGCTGTAGCCGTTTTTCTTTGCTATTTTACGAAGATTTAGTTTATTTGAGTATTTTAACATAAGATTTCATCATTTTAATCTTCCATTATGAGTATAATTAGCTCTTCATATTTATTTTATTCAAATTCCATTATGAGTAGCTAGATTTTTACTAGGGTTGTGACCCAACCCTAGTGTATAAACCTTATGGGTGATTAATTTTATGCTTGTTTATGATTGGGTGTTGATTATTTAGCTTAGTTCATGCTTCAATTTTAGAATTAATGGTTGTAAATATTGATTCATGCCTATTTGACTTAGTCTCTACTTGAGAAAGATGGACCTAGTCTAGGCTAACTTAGCTAACAAGGAATTGAGTTAACTGAGAGATTGATTAACCTAATTAAAGGGTTCAAACTAGAGATAGTGAGAACCCGACTTGAGCTTTTATCAACTATTTTGGTTGATACCCATTTGGACTTGAGAAAGCTAAATTGGACAAAATCACTCTATGATCGAGAGGTATTGAGTGAGTAACGTGGAGTTGAGAGCTATACACTCTAATCAACAAAACAAGTATAAACATCTTTATTCCGTAAGGCAAACACTTAGGTTATGGTCATAACCCTAGGCCTTTAATCCAATTGGAAAAACCTCAAAAATATTTAACTGTAATCTATTTTCTTTAGCTTGCATTCATTAGAGTAACAGTAGAAATAGAAAACAAAACCTTGTTGTAGAAGTATAATCATAGATAACCCATTTGCTTGCTTCAAATATATACTACTAACACCCCTCATAACTTCCTTTGGAAATTGACCCCGACTCTTGTTGGGTACAATTATTGCATACGACCGTATCATATCTCCTATAGAGGTGTGTTGTGGACGTCATCAGTCCCCCTGACCCCCGCTCTCCTTCGCGTTCGCGAGTCCTCCTTCGTGTTCGCGAAGCACAAAAAGGAAGCCACCGATTTTCCTTCTTCGCAAACACGTGACTCCTTTTGCGTTCGCGAAGAACAAAACTAGAACCAGCAACAACAACAGCAAAACAGGTTGAAATGACCCGAAACTATCCCGAAACACACTCGAGGCCCCCGGGACCACGTCCAATCACATCAACAAGTCCCAAAACATAACACGAACTTGCTCGAGACCTCAAGTAGCACCAAACAACATCAAAACTACAAATTGATGATCGAAACCTTCTTTCAACTATCAAACATTCAAACTTCGATGAACCTGTCCGATTCATACTTAAACATTCCGGAATAATGCCAAACTTTATGTACAAGTTATAAATCAAGATACGAACCTATTCCAAGACTCGGAACCTTAAATGGACATCGATAACACCAAAGTATACTTCAAATCAAACTTAAGAAATTCTTAAACTTTCAAAATGCCAAATTTCCATAATAAGCGATGAAATGCTCCTGGACCACCTGATACTCAACCTGATCATATGCCCAAGTCCGAAATCATCATTCAAAACTATTCGAACCTTCAAATCCCGATTCCGAGGTCGTTTACTCAAAAGTCAAACCTTAGTCAACTCTTCCCACTTAAAGCTTTCGAATTTAGCATTTTCGTTCCGAAACAACTCCGAACTTCCTGAACTTCAATTCAGACCATATGTACAAATCATAAACAATGAAGTGAAGCTACTCACAACCTCAAACTGCTGAACGACGCGCTAGAGCTCAAAATGACCGGTCGGGTCGTTACATTCTCCCCCATTTAAACATACGTTCGTCCTCGAGCGTGACAAGAACCGTTCCGTAGTTGTCCAAAATCATTGTTCAATACCTCGTGCACCTACCCGTGCCACCACAACCCATGTGAGCACATTAGCTTGAGCCAGACTGAAGATCCTCCCTATAACCTTAGCTAACAAGCCTTAGAACAAAATTCCAACATCCGGAATTCTCCACGAGACCCGATTGTTAACATACAAACACCGCATCAATCACTACACACTGTACCAAAACATGATCATGCACCTATGCTGAAATCACACCATGCACCACATAAGTATTTTGCCCATAATAACATCCTCCGACCACAATAGCTACAATTTCACGAATCTGATGCCCGCAATACACCTCATAATACATATACGCCTTGTTCCAACTCTTGCAATGCTGCCATGATGAAAGAGATGTGTAGAAACTCATAACCACCTAACCAAATCAGTAAATCATGCAGTCCCTTCACCTAACAAGAATCATTATCTCATTATGAACTGAATAACGAAATGTTCTCTCTAATATACCCTACATAAATCTGATCGCACTGATCTCAGGTCCAATAACCTCATCTCACCCAGTACAAGTTGTACGCAAAATAAGCCACTCCAAACATCGTCTAAAATCTCACACAACGCCATCAAATCTCCAACAAGCTACAACTCGAATATGAACCATAGGAAAAAAAGAACTCCGGCAAATAACCATTCAGCCCGCGTAACGAATAAAATGGCCAAACCGACATTATGGCTCTATCTCAGAGAGGGGAAATAAGGTACTCAAAATAAGTATAAGGAAATGTACTTAACACCTCATTGTTGCGGTGTGCAACCGGATCCAAACATGGCACTGTTGTGGCATGCAACCGGATCCAAACATGGCACTGTTGCGGTGTGCAAACGGATCCAAACATGGCACTGTTATGGCGTGCAACCCAATACACACAATATACCTATGGCGGCATGCCACCTGATCTAAACAACGTATCTGTGGCGGCGTGCCACCCGATCCACACATAATAATCAATAAGGAAACACACATCAAGCCGTTACGCTTATACTTATGAAGTGACCGAATATCGACCACAAGCACGTCAAGTGCATAATACGATCCCTGGGGAGACGGATAGCGCCATACGCTACAAATCCCAAGCACGACCAAGGTGCAATAAATGACCTGCATCTCGAGAGCCATCTTGCTCATATAACACCACAAGCTACATGAGATCCCAACACGTGCGAATAATCAAGCCGTCTCACAACCCACCCGACACAATAGAGTATTACATGGAATAGCTTACAACAAGAATAACATCTAACGCTCGCAGACTCCTCCTTAAGCAATGCTATGTCGAATGAACATATCCGACCTGATGTAGAGCACTCATTCATATTAGACCCTCCAACGGACCTCAAGCTGGTTATGATCATACCATATTGGATCCACAATGGCCCTATTCATGACACGCACAAGCAACCGTCCAATCCGGACCAAACACCCACAGTCCACAACCAAATGAAGAGAGCACTTTTTAGGCATAAACTCTCATTTTAACGATAGTACCAGAATCTCCATACTTGGTTTCAATCCTTAACAATCAAGTGACTAATATGTCATGATCATACGATCTTCCCGTGGGTTATACTCCCATGACCTTCCGCACCAGGTAGCAAAGCCTGCACATCCATACCTCCAACTGTACAAATTCTATAAAGCGCATCAAGTATCTGTAAATCAATACACAATGCCTCTTCCACAGAATACCATTCTCAAGCGACACTAAGATAATGCCAGCTTACTCTAAACATTTGAATTCTTCGCTACCCATCCGAGCTCGTGACATTCTTATAAACATCGAGCCGCGCAACCTTGATCCCCAACTTCCAATTCCCATGCCGTTCACTGAACCTATCATGCCGCTACACAAGAGTACAAGAATACATCATAACCCCTGAACAACTAGTAGAATAAACACTTCATTGGCTAGAAACCTTTTACTTAACTCATTTCAGAAGAACCATCGTAACACGCAACTGAATTCCCATAATCACAGAAAATACAACCCTCTAGTCGTGGACTAAACCGCTATAACTCTTCCAGGATCCATTTTCACATAACAAGGCCATTTGAATCAAATACTTCCCAAATCAATCAAATTATGGTGGCTGTCAAGCCCGCACGTACAACCACAAACCACATGTATAACTTAACACGCTGAAAGAACTAATCATTGCCACAATCATGCTGATTCAAACTATTACTAACCGACCCCACTTCTTCCAATTTACTCTTCACTTGCATTAGAAATAGTAATAGATCCATTAAAAAACATAACGAAATTTAACCAACACTCATCCCGAGTGACCCAAATCATGAGACAACATCGTCTCAATACCCGTGAACCATCTCATACCCTCATCGTGCGCACAATGACATTTCCAACTGGTACACCCATTCTGAAAGACCTTTCGTGAAATCGAAATTGTTTCTCCCATCTCTCTAATATTTCCCCGCAGACCCGATGATAACATAGAAAATTCCCCAAGTATTCCTTACACTTTGCTGCAAAATCCCGGTCTTCAGTCACATAACGAACACAAAAATTCTTAGACACTTCTTGAACCCATTAGAACCACTGTTAAGAGTCACACACCATGATTTGGTCCCGAATATAACCAAACTTCAATGTTCTGTTAGCACATGAACACTCCCAAGGAAGCAACCTGGTATATTCTTTTCCTTGTACATCACATCCACAAGAAGCATAAACTCCGAGTCTTCCCAAAACCCGCAAGTAGACAACCATGTGATCCAATCGTAGACGGTGGGCTCCCACACTTGGATTTAAGCTACAAGCACATAAATCTTGAACCCACAAAGATTCCTCTTTCTCAATCACCATGATCTCACACCATTAACCCGCCAAATTTCTCGTAATCTCTTATTAATATTTTCATGAGAATTCCGAATTATCAGCCACAATCGCATATTCGACCTCCTGCTGGGTAGTAAGTAGAACATTTAGTAGAAACTTCATCAAGAATCATGCAATAGCTAACCTGCTCACAGGAGATAGCCCACCTATGGAATCCCATACCGACATCTTCCAATGACGCTGCACTGCTACAACTACCATGAAATCAGTAAACCCTCTTGAGCCCATGCTCGTCCACCAACTATAAAAGTCTATTCATTCCCCATTGACATCAACTAAAAGTCCAACAATACATTCCAAACTCGAAGTCATGTTGCATCCAAAAATGATAATCAAGTTTTCACACCCCTCTTCATTTCAAGCAAACTCCTCTCTGCCACATTCAATCTTCGTCAATATAGTAGCCACCATCCTAAATAAATCCTTAGACCTAGTTATTTTCTACTATGAGTCCCAAATCTCTCTAAACGTTCTCAAGGCATGTGGCTATCCTACCACAAAATCAATATGCTACTCTGCCACTCCCACTTTGGTAAAACCATCTCCTATAATAACCCGGCCGGTCGTTTTGAGTGTATTAGCCCTGATCCCCTATTTACTACTTTTCCCATACCTTTTTCTGCTTCTGTGACTTGCCGGGAAGTTGTTGTTGTGGTTTCGGAGTAAATTGGGACACTTAGTCCCTAAAATGGAAGATTAAGTCTTAGGATTTTGATCGTAGTTGGAACTATATGAAGACAACTCCGGAATGGAGTTTTGTCGGTTCTGTTAGATTCGTTGGGTGATTTTAGATTTAGGAGCGTGTCCGGAATATGCATTGGAGGCCTGTATCTAAATTAGGCTTGAAATGGCGAAAGTTGAATTTTTGGGAAGTTTGAATGTTAGTGAACTTTTTGATATCGGGGTCAGATTCTATTTCCGGAAGTTGGAGTAGGTCCGTAATGTCGAATATAACTTGTGTAGAAAATTTGAGGCCAATCGGACGTGGTTTGATATGTTTCGACATCGATTGTGAAAGTTTAAAACTTTGAAGTTCATTAGGTGTGAATCGAGGTGTAATTCATGTTTTTTAGTATTGTTTGATGTGATTTAAAGGCTCGACTAAGTTTGTATGGTATTTTAGGACTTGTTGGTATATTTGGTTGAGGTCCTGGGGGCCTCGGGTGAGTTTCAGATGGTTATCGGATCATTTTTGGACTTGGAAGATTTTCTGGTGCTGGGCTGGTTCCGGTGTAATCGCACCTGCGCAAGGCTGCCACAGGTGCGAGCCCGCACGTGCGAACAATATGGCACAAAATCGGAGTTGGGTGGATTGGTCAGGGGTCACAGTTGCATGGATAAGGCCGCATCTATGATGCCCGCAGATGCGCAAGGCTGACCGCAATTGCAAAGTGAGACTACAGAAGCGGACAAGATTCCGCAGGCGCGCACGCGTAGGTGCGACCCCTTCATCGCAGGTGCGGAGGCAGAGGGGAATAAGTGGTTTGCATAGAAGTGCTCATTTTCCGCAAAAGCGCACACGCAGGTGCGAGCCCAGGTTCCGCAGGTACGAAAATGCCAGGGCAGTGTTTACAACCGAAAGGCTTTGTGATTTTTGTCATTTTGGACTTTGCAACCTCGGATTAGGGCAATTTATGAGAGAATGTTCTAGAGATTTCTTGAGGTAAGTCCCTTGTCCTTATTTTTTATCAATAATCTTGCTTCCCCATTTATTGTCCCACCTAGTAAGGGTGTATTTAAGGTGGAAATTGGGAGTTGGAGGTTAGGGATTTGGTGAGTTCATTTGAGGAATTGAGTGGTTATTTGGTATCGGATTTTGGTAAGTTTGGTATGGGTGAACTCGTGGTCAAGTGGGTGTTCGTATTTTATGCCTTTTACCCGATTCCGAGACGTAGGTCCGGGTCGACATTTTAGGATGAATTTTAGAGTTTTTGTTAATGTCTTGATTTCATTAATTAGATTAGTCTATTATAGTTGTTTTTATGATATGTAATTGTTTTTGGGTAGATTTGGGCCATTCACAGTCGGATATTCGTGAAAAAGGCATTGTTACCGATTGATTGAGCTTGGTTTGAGGTAAGTGACTTGCCTAACCTTGTGTGGGGGAAATTCCCTTAGAATTTGGTATTGTTGTGATATGTGAGCACCGAGTACGTGAGGTGATGAGTACGTACATGGACTATTTGTTGTAAAACCCGATTCATTTTACTAAGTAGCAACCTGTTTTCCTTAAATTTGAGTTATACCGTTTAAATGAGTATTAGTCTATTTTCATTCTTAATTGAGCTATTCCAATATGTGTAGTTATCTTGTTTAATCTAATATCGCATGTTTACGTGCTTTAACTACTCATTTGAACTCTGTGAAGTATGCCTAGTTGGTTTCCTGCTTTTCCTTGTTCTTTATCAGTATAACTGTAGAAATCTTGCTGTTAACTGTTGTATTTATCGGTTGAGCTGTGTGTTTACTTTTGAGACTATGAGGTGGTTCCTCGGGAGTTCTCCCTGCATATTTACTTTTGAGACTACGAGGCGGTTCCTCGGTATTTCTTCCTGCACATTTACTTTTGAGACTACGAGGCGGTTCCTCGAGAGTTCTCCCTGCACATTTAATTTTGAGACTACGAGGCGGTTCCTCGAGAGTTCTCCCTGAATGTTTACTTTTGAGCCTATGATGCGGTACCTCGGGAGTGCTCCGTGTATATGTATTTTGGGACTATGAGACGGTATTTCGGGTGATCCTCTACTGTTTACCCCTGTATGTTGTACTGTTGCCTTGATGTGTTTCCTTTTGTTAAATTATGTTCTCTTATTATACTTTATATTCTACTGCCTTATTTATTATTATTTACCAGTGGGCCTGACCTAACCTCATCACTACTCGACCGAGGTTAGGCTTGGCACTTACTGGGCACCGTTGTGGTGTACTTATGCTACTCTTCTTCACATGTTTTGTGTGCAGATCCAGGTGCTTCGTTTTAGCCCGCTACTAGCTGAGAGTGCTTGCTGTTGTATGGAGACTTCAAGGCACATCTGCCGCATCCGCAGACCTCGGAGTCCCCATTCTCTCCTATGTCGTTTACCTTCCGTACTTCTTTTGTTAGACTCTGGTGTATAGAGATACTAGTTTTCCTTCTGTAGCTTGTGACTTATGATGTTCCGGGTTTTGGGAATTTTGTGTATTACTAGAGTGTTGGTTATTGTACTTGTCGGGCGGCATTGTTACCAGTTATTTTGTTATATGCTGTAGTTAGTTGTTAAGTTTTACTTCCATTTTTGTTATTTTCGCAAGTTGTTAGGCTTACCTAGTCGTAGAGACTAGGTGCCGTCACGACGTCTTACGGAGGGAGAATTAGGTTGTGACAAGTTGGTATCAGAGCCCTAGGTTCATATGTGTCGTGAGTCACAAGTTGGTAAATTAGAGTCTGGCAGATCGGTACGGAGACGTCTATACTTATATTCAGGAGGCTATGGAACTGTTAGGAAATAAATTATACTTCTTTGAGTTCTTGTCGTGCGAAATTGTTGACTTCAAAATTTCTAAACTTCTGTATTCTATTCTTTCTCACAGATGGTGAGGACCCGTACCGGAAGATCTGATGACCAGGCACTCGCGCCCCTTACTAGAGCCGTGAGAGGCTGTGGTCGGGGTCGGGGTAGAGGACGGGGATGTCGACGCAGTGTAGCCAGAGCACCCACACGAGCTGCTACAGAGGAGCCCTCAGTAGCTCCAGCTGGAGGGCAGACACATGAGGTACATGTTGCTGTACCAGCCCTTCAGGAGACTCTAGCCAGTTTTTGAGCATGTTTAACACCTTAGCTCAGGCTAGATTGATTCCACTTACTCCTGCCATATCTCAGGCCGGGGGAGGAGCACAGACTCCCATCGCCGGTACCCCATAGCAACGGTTCAGGTAGACCAGGATCCAAAAATCATACCAGTGCAGGCGATAGCTCCTGTTCAGCCCGAGGTTAAGGCAGTAGGTTTTGAGGTGGAGCATCTCAGACTTGAGAGGTACAAGAAGTACCACCCTCCTACCTTCAGTGGATTGGCGTCAGAAGATGCCTAGGGTTTGCTGGAGGAGAGTCACCATATTCTCCGTACTATGGGTGTAGCGGAGTCGAGTATGGTTTCTTTTACTGAATTCCATCTTAGAGGAGTAGCCTATCAGTGGTGGCATGCTTATGAGTTGAGTAGTCCGGATGAGGCAGCTTCACTTACATGGACTCAATTCTCGGACATGTTTTTGAGAGAGTATGTCCCTCAGAGCCTCAGGGACTCATGGCACGTGGATTTTGAGTAGCTGTGCCAGGGTGCTATGGCTGTGTCAGAGTATGCAGTCCGCTTCAGTGATTTGGCTTAACATGCACCGGCCTTGGTTGCCACAGTTCGAGAGAGGGTTCGTCGTTGTATAGAGGGACTCTACCACAGTATCAGGATTTGTATGGTCAGAGAGCTGGAGATGGATATTTCTTACCTGCAGGTTATGAGTATTGCTATGAGATTGGAGGGCATGCTCGCTCGGGATAGAGAGGAGAGGGAGGCCAAGAGGTCTCGAGAGTCTGGAACTTACAATGGTACTCGTGCCCTAGCTGCAGCTCGCCATGATAAGGGTTATGGGAGTCGCCCCGTTCATTTAGCCCTTCTAGCCGCCAGTGGTATTCCGGTCCCTTCTAGTCCCTGGGAGCCTTATTATGCACCGCCAGTGTTAGTGTGCCTCCTGTATGGGGTGATTTTAGCGGTCAGTCTAGCAGACCTGTCCCGAGCCAGTCACAACAGCCACGCTCTCCGAGAGCTTGTTTTGAGTGTGGCGACACTCGCCATATGACGAGGGATTGCCCCAGACTTAGGAGGGTTTCACCTCCATATACTTCTCAGCCATTGCATGCCCTACCGGTTCCTCAAGCTATGATTCCAGCACCAGCTACCGCTCTACCTGCTCAGCCAGCTAGAGGTGGAGGTTGGGGAGGTCGAGGTCGCCCTAGAGGGGGAGGCTAAGCCAGATATTATGCTCTTTCGGCTCATATAGAGGCAGTTGCTTCCGACTCTGTCATTACAGGTATTGTTCCAGTCTGTCATAGAGACGCGTCAGTTTTATTTGATCTAGGATCTATATATTCCTATGTGTCATCTTATTTTGCCCCATATTTGGGCATATCTCGGGATTGTTTGAGTTCCCCTGCTTATTTGTCTACTCCTGTGGGAGATTATCTTGTTGTGGACTACGTGTATCGGTTGTGTTTGATTGCTCTTAGTGGTTTCGAGACCATAGTCGATTTATTATTACTCAGCATGGTAGACTTTGATGTTATCTTGGGCATGGACTTGTCGTCACCCCATTATGCTATTCTTGATTGTCATGCTAAAATCGTGATGCTGGCTATGCCAGGATTACCCCGATTAGAGTGGAGAGGTACCTTAGAGTATACTCCCAGCAAAGTTATTTCATTTCTTAAAGCTCAACGAATGGTTGAGAAGGGGTGTGACGTGTATCTAGCTTATGTGAGAGATTTCAGTATTGATACCCCTATAATTGAGTCAGCTCCAGTAGTGAAGGACTTTCTAGACGTGTTTCCAGCTGATCTTCCGGGCATGTCACCCGACAAAGATATTAATTTTGGCATTGATTTGTTACCGGGCACTCAACCCATCTCTATCCCTCCATATCGTATGGGTCCTCCTGAGTTGAAGGAGCAGTTACAGGAGTTACTTGATAAGGGCTTCATTTGGCCGAGTGTGTCACCTTGGGGTGCTCCTGTCTTGTTTGTGAAGAAGAAGGATGGCTCTATGCATATGTGCATTGGTTATCGCCAGCTGAACAAAGTTACAGTGAAAAACAGGTATCCATTGCCTCGTATTGATAATTTATTTGATCAGTTACAGGGTGCCAGAGTGTTTTCCAAGATTGACTTACGTTCAGGCTATCATCAGTTGAAGATTCGGGAGCCAGATATCCCGAAAACTGCTTTCAGGACTCGGTATGGTCACTACGAGTTTCTTGTGATGTCATTTGGGCTGACCAATGCCCCAACAACATTTATGCACTTAATGCATAGTGTGTTCCGAACCTATCTTGACTCCTTCATCATTGTGTTTATTGAAGACATTCTGCTGTACTCCCGGACTCGAGAGGATCATGAGCAGAACCTGATGACTGTGCTTCAAACCCTGAAAGAAAAGAGATTATATACAAAATTCTCAAAGTGTGAGTTTTGACTAGACACAGTGGCATTCTTGGGTCATGTAGTATCGAGTGATGGGATCCAGGTGGATCTGAAGAAGATTGAAGCAGTACAGAGTTGGCCTAGACCATCCTCAGCTACGAAGATCCGGAGTTTTCTTGGTTTAGTGGGGTATTACCGTCGATTAGTAGAAGGTTTCTAATCTATTGCAACACCTATAACCAGGCTGACCCAGAAGGGTGCTCCGTTCAGGTGGACAGAGGAGTGTGAGGAGAGCTTTCAGAAGCTCAAGACAGCTTTGACTACAGCCCAAGTATTGATATTGCCTTCAGGTTCGAGGTCTTATACAGTATACTGTGATGCGTCGCGGATTGGTCTCGGCGCGGTGTTGATACAGGATGGTAGGGTGATTTCCTACGCGTCCAGACAACTGAAGGTGCATGAAAAGAACTATCCTGTCCACGAACTTGAGCTAGCAGCTATTGTTCATGCTTTGAAGATTTGGGGAACTATTTGTACGGTGTCCCTTGTAAGATTTACACCGATCACCGGAGTTTGCAACATCTGTTTAAACAGAAGGAACTTAACTTGCGTCAGCGGAGGTGGTTGGAGCTGCTTAAGGATTATGATATCACCATTTTGTACCATCCGGGGAAGGCCAATGTGGTGGCCGATGCTTTGAGTCGCCAGACAGAGAGTTTGGGGAGTTTAGCATATCTACCAGCAGCACAAAGGCCATTGACGCTGGATGTTCAGGCCTTAGCTAGCCAGTTTGTGAGATTGGATATTTTTGAGCCGAGTCGAGTATTGTCTTGCGTGGTCTCTCGGTCTTCTCTTTATGATCATATCAGGGAGTGTCAGTATGATGACCCCCATCTGCTTGTCCTTAAGGACACAGTCCAGCACGGTAATGCTAAGGAGGTCGCTATTGGGGATGATGGTGCATTAAGGATGCAGGGCATGCTATGTATGCCCAATGTAGATAGTTTGCGTGAGTTGATTCTCCAGGAGGCTCACAGCTCACGATACTCCATTCATCTGGGAGCCGCGAAGATGTACCAG
The DNA here is from genome assembly GCA_000715115.1 of Nicotiana otophora. Classification (NCBI taxonomy): domain Eukaryota; kingdom Viridiplantae; phylum Streptophyta; class Magnoliopsida; order Solanales; family Solanaceae; genus Nicotiana; species Nicotiana otophora. The sequence continues at coordinate 30,561 of AWOL01S0006574.1, read as the reverse complement.
GACTTGAGGCAACCTTACTGGTGGAGGATGATGAAAAAGGACATAGTGAAGTATGTAGCTCAGTGTCTAAATTGCCAGCAGGTGAAGTATGAGCATCAGCGGCCAGGTGGGTTGCTTCAAAAGTTAGAGATTCTGGAGTGAAAATGGGAGCGGATCACTATGGATTTCGTTGTTGGGCTTCCACGGACTCAGCGGAAATTTGATGTAGTTTGGATGATTGTGGATAGTACGACAAGGTCAGCTTATTTCATTCCTGTGATGACTACCTATTCTTCGGAGCGGTTGGCTCGAATTTATATCCGCGAGATTGTCAGGCTTCATGGCGTACCAGTATCTATCATTTCTGACCAGGGTACACAGTTTACATCACGGTTCTGGAGGGCCGTACAACATGAGTTGGGTACTCGAGTGGAGCTGAGCACAACATTTCACCCTCAGACTGACGGGCAGTGCGAGCGCACTATTTAGATATTAGAGGATATGCTCCGTGCTTGTGTGATAGATTTTAGGGGTGCTTAGGATCAATTCTTTCCACTTGCAGAGTTTGCCTACAATAATAGTTATCAGTCGAGCATTCAGATGGCACCATATGAGGTCTTATATGGGAGGAGGTGTCGGTCTCCAGTAGGTTGGTTTGAGCCGGGTGAGGCTAGGCTATTGGGTACAGACTTGGTTCAGGATGCCTTGGAGAAAGTTAAATTGATTCAGGATCGACTTCGTACAGCCCAGTCCAGATAGAAGAGTTATGCAGATCGGAAGGTTCGTGATGTTGCATTTATGGTAAGAGAGCGGGTCCTGCTCCGGGTGTCACCCATAAAGGGTGTTATGAGGTTCGGAAAGAAGGGAAAGCTGAGCCCAAGGTTTATAGGCCCATTCGAGGTATTGCGGCGTGTTGGGGAGGTTGCTTATGAGCTTTCCTTGCCTCCCAGTCTAGCAGGAGTTCATCTGGTATTCCATGTTTCTATGCTCCGGAAGTATCACGGTGATCCGTCTCATGTATTGGATTTCAGCTCAGTCCAGTTGGACAAGGATTTTATCTTATGTTGAGGAGCCGGTGGCTATTTTGGACATGCAGGTTCGAAAGCTTAGGTCGAAGAAGATTGCTTCTGTGAAGGTTCAGTGGAGGAGTCAGCCGATCGAGGAGGCGACTTGGGAGACCGAGCATGATATGCGCAAACGCTATCCTCATCTTTTCACCACTTCAGGTATGTCTCTATACTCGTTCGAGGACGAATGATTATTTTAAGAGGGGGAGGATGTAACGACCCGACCGGTCATTTTGAGTGTATTAGCCCCGATCCCATGTTTACTGCTTTCCCTGTACCTTGTTTTGCTTATGTGACTTGCCGGGAGGTTGTTGTTGTGGTTTCGGAGTGAATTGAGACACTTAGTCCCTAAAACGGAAGCTTAAGTCTTAGGATTTTGACTGTAGTTAGAACTATGTGAATACGACTCCGAAATGGAGTTTTGTCAGTTCCGTTAGCTCCGTTGGGTGATTTTGGACTTAGGAGCATGTCCGGAATGTGAATTGGAGGCCTGTAGCTAAATTAGGATTGAAATGGCAAAAGTTGAATTTTTGGGAAGTTTGACCGGTAGTGGACTTTTTGATATCTGGGTCGGATTCCCATTCCGGAAGTTGGAGTAGGTCCGTAATGTCGAATATGAGTTGTGTGCAAAATTTAAGGTCAATCAGACGTGATTTGATAGGTTTTGGCATCGGTTGTGGAAGTTTGAAACTTTGAAGTTTATTAGGCTTGAATCGAGGTATAATTCGTATTTTTAGCGTTGTTTGATGTGATTTAAAGGCTCGACTAAGTTCGTATGGTGTTTTAGGACTTGTTGGTATGTTTGGTTGAGATCCCGGGGGCGTCAAGTGATTTTTGGATGGTTATTGGATCATTTTTGGACTTGGAAGGTTTTCTGGTTCTGGGCTGGTTCTGGTGTAATCGCACATGCGCAAGGCTGCCCACAAGTGCAAGCAATATGGCACAGAAGCGGACTTGGGTGGATTGGTCAGGGGTCGCAGGTGCGTGGATAAGGCCGCATCTACGATGCCCGCATATGCGCAAGGCTGACCTCAGGTGTGAAGTGAGACCGCAGAAGCAGACAGGATTCCGCAGGCGCGCACACGCAGGTGTAACCCCTTCATCACAGGTACAGAGGCAGAGGGGAATAAGTGGTTTGTGCAGAAGCGCTCATTTTCCGTACAAGCGCACGAGCAGGTGCGAACCCAGGCTCTACAGGTGCGGAAATGCCTGGGCAGTGTTTAAAACCGAAGGGCTTCGTGATTTTTGTCATTTTGGACTTTGCAACCTCGGTTTAGGGGGATTTTTGAGAGTATTTTCGAGAGATTTCTTGAGGTAAGTTCCTTGTGCTTATTTTTGATCAATAATCTTGCTTCCCCATTTATTTTCCCACCTAGTTAGGGTGTATTTAAGGTGGAAATTAGGAGTTGGAGGTTAGGGATTTGGTGAGTTGATTTGAGGAATTGAGTGGCGATTTGGTATCGGATTTTGGTAATTTTGGTATGGGTGAACTCGTGGTCGAGTGGGTGTTCTCATTTTATGAATTTTATCCGATTTCGAGACGTGGGCCCGGATCGACGTTTTAGGACGGGTTTTCTGAATTTTTGTTAAAGTCTTGATTTCATTAATTAGATAAGTATATTATAGTTGTGTTTATGATATGTAATTATTTTTATCTAGATTTGGGCCATTCAGAGTCGGATATTCGTGGAAAAGGCATTGTTACCGATTTATTGAGCTTGGTTCGAGGTAAGTGGCTTGCCTTACCTTGTGTGGGGGAAATCCCCTTAGGATTTGGTAATGTTGTGATATGTGAGCGCCGTGTACGTGAGGTGACGAGTACATACACAGGCTATTTGTTGTAAAACCCGATTTACTTTACTGAGTAGCAACCTGTTTTTCCTTAAATTTGAGTTATACCGTTTAAATAAGTATTAGTCTGTTTTCATTCTTAATTGAGCTATTCCAATATGTGTAGTTATCTTGTTTAATCTAATATCGCATGTCTACATGCTTTAACTGCTCATTTGAACTCTGTGAAGCATGCCTAGTTGGTTTCCTGCTTTTCCTTATTCTTTATCAGTATAACTATAGAAATCTTGCTGTTAACTGTTGTATTTATCGGTTGAGCTGTGTGTTTACTTTTGAGACTACGAGGCGGTTCCTCGTGAGTTCTCCCTGCATATTTACTTTTGAGACTACGAGGCGATTCCTTGGGAGTTCTCCCTGCACATTTACTTTTGAGACTACGAGGCGGTTCCTCGGGAGTTCTCCCTGCACATTTACTTTTGAGACTAGGAGGCGGTTCCTTGGGAGTTCTCCCTGCATATTTACTTTTAAGACTACAAGGCGGTTCCTCGGGAGTTCTCCCTGTATATTTACTTTTGAGACTACGAGGTGGTACCTCGGGAGTGCTCCCTGTATATTTATTTTGGTACTACGAGACGGTATCTCGGGAGATCCTATGTTGTTTACCCCTGTGTGTTGTACTATTGCATTGCTGTGTTTCCTTTTGTTAAATTCTACTCTCTTATTATACTGTATATTCTCCTGCCTTATTTATTATTTACTAGTGGGCTTGACCTGACCTCGTCACTACTCGACCGAGGTTAGGCTTGGCACTTACTGGGTACCGTTATGGTGTACGCATGCTACTCTTCTGCACATGTTTTGTGTGCAGATCCAGGTGCTTCTTATCAGCCCCGCTACTATCTGAGAGTGCTTGCTGTTATACAGAGACTTCAAGATACATCTGTCGCGTCCGCAGACCTCGAAATCCCCCTCTATTCTCTCCTATATAATTTACCTTCCGTACTTCTTTTGTTAGACTCTGGTGTATAGAGATACTAGTTTTCCTTCTGTAGCTTGTGACTTATGATGTTTCGGGTTTTGGAAATTCTGTGTATTACTAGAGCGTTGGTTATTGTACATGCCGGGCAGCATTGTTACCAGTTATTTTGTTATCTGTTGCAGTTAGTTGTTAAGTTTTACTTCTATTTTTGTTATTTCCGCAAGTTGTTAGGCTTACCTAGTCGTAGAGACTAGGTTCCATCACGACATCTTACGGAGGGAGAATTGGGTCGTGACATCTGCTTAAGCAACTTCTCGACCACTATTGTTCATACTTGACCTGCTAGCAATTCAATCAGCACGAGACACCTCCCACCATGTCCTTCCTCTTCATTTGTAGCCAAAATACTACCTCAAATCACAATCCGTCTTTGTAACACCCGAACGGATAAATTGCCACCAACTCTAAGCCTCCTCAAAGATCATCTTTCTCGAGCCATCAACACTAGAAACACTGATTCGACATTGAAGCCACCTTACACTGCTATCTCTAATAATCACTGCTTAGCACCATCCAGCAACACCCTGCCCCGAAGGCAATTTAAAGGAGACCATAACACTAAGGAGCCTCAATGCGTTCTAAGAAGGATGACTACACCACGTCACAAATGAGAATTTCTACCAAGTTCAAAAATATCCGATCTCGCTACTCCGTCAACCGAGGCCTGAACATCCATAGTCCAATTGCCTCTCATCCGCTGGAATTAAATGCCGAACCTCTAAACCATGAATCGAGTAGTCCTCTTTCGAGTCATTCATCGCCGGGGCACATAAATAAGAACCTTACTATTTACACCAACACCGCACGATAACCACTCATGAACATCATAATGCACCACGCATAGCCGTGAAACCGTAGGCAACAACAACATTGCGCTGAAATGACAAAACATCCCTCCACGAGGCGAAAACAATAGCCCAATAAAATACGTATGGAGAAACATCCTGCACCACATCTGCAGTACCATTACAACTCCTCGATTCCCAATTGGTAGCACGCGCTCCACGTCGCATAAGATTGAGTAGAAAGGAAATGAAGGCATAAGCTTCAATGGAATCAAACCGCATGCCGAGGATTCAAGAAGGGAAGTGATACTAAATGCCCTGTAGCCTCTCCAAGATTAGCACAGACGTCTCTGTACCGATCCGCTCTACTAGACTTGCTCATGACCCATGAGACCCAAATGAACCTACAACTCTAATACCAAGATGTCACGACCCAAAACCTACTATAGGTCGTGATGGCACCCAACGTCACTGTTAGGCAAACCAACGGTGAACTAACAACTTAGTTATTCATTTTATTATTTTTGAAATCATGAATTTTGATAGGCGGAGACACAAATACATTAAAATCGTAGATTAATACAATTTAAATATTATACGAGTAACAATTTATCGAGGTTAGACAAACCATAAACAAATTCTAGAATCATCCCGAAACCCGGTGTCACAAGTGCATGAGCATTTACTAAGGAGTACAATAATAATACAATATCTGTCCAGAATGTAAATAAGATAGGATAAAGTAAATAGTATGATGGAGACTTTGTGGGCTGCGGTACGTAGCCTGGAATTCAGCTCACCATAAAGTCTCTTCAGCAGTTGTGCCTACATGCCAAGATGACCACCAATTAAACCTGTCAGATCATGCACATTTAGTGCAGAAGTGCAGCATGAGTACGTAAATCAATGCATACTCAGTAAGTATCTAGCCTAACTCCGGAGAAGTAGTGATGAGAGGTTGACATCGACACTTACTAGAGGTCCAATAAAGCAATATAATAAATCATAAGCAGATATAAAGCATAACGATAATAATGGGCTAAAACTGTAAGTTACCTAACCTTCAAAAAATTTCTTTTGAAGATATAAATTTCTCAGTCTCGTATTCTATCTCAATATCTCAGAGGTATCAAGTGCCAGTATCAAATGAATAAGGAATACCATATAAAATGCCAAACATCAGTGGAAGGATAATCTCATGAATATTCGGACGGCTAGCGATATAACACACGATAATGCCGAGGTCGTACAACCCGATCCAGAATAATATGTACACTGCCGAGGGTCGAGCGGCACGAACCATAGATGCATCTATTATACTGCCGAGGCATTCGGCCCGCTCCAAAAGAAAGGAAGAAACCTTTTGAATTACGAGTCACATGCTTACAACACAGATATAAGTGCATAGTAGTGAATACACCCCTTTACGCTTATCAAACATCTTGGTAACAACTCAATGTGATAAAGTTCGGCCTAATATAAATATGTTTCTAAATCAATTTTAATTAATTCAAATTAATTAAGCTAGAAAAATGAGTCCAAACAATTCAAATATTACATGATAAAGTCCTAAGTCTACCCATACTTAAACATGCTTCAGCTACATACGAACTCTTTATCACCTCGTGCGTGCGTAGCACCCACAACTAGTAGCACACAACAATTACATCACATAAAGGGTAGTTTCTCCCGCACAAGGTTAGAAATGAGACTTACCTCGCTCCGAAGTTCCATAACCGGCTCCAACGGCTCTCTAACACCTCAAACCAGTGCACATCGATCCGAAACTAGTCAAACAAAGTGCAAATCAATCAAAATATACTCCAATGCGTATAATTTAACAATTTATAATAATGTTGAACTCCCTTCGAAAAGTCAACAAAGTCAACTAGGGTCCACGTGCCCGAATTCCAAATATTCTTGAAGATAATCACTACCCATAGCACCACGAACTCGAATATATATTATATTCCTAATTCCATGTCCAATTTTGTGGTTAAAATCTAAAAAAACTAAATTCTAGGTTTTCCTCCAAATCCCATAATTTTTCACAAATTTCATATTTAAATCCATATATAAACCATGTATTTAACTCACAATGTGTAGGAATCTCTTACCTCAAGATTGATGATGAAAATGGTTTCTCTAAATCGCCCCAAAAATAGCCCAAACAAGAGAGGAATGAGTGAAATGAGCAAAAATCCCGATTTAAAACAATTATGCTCAGGCCCGTCCTTCATCGCGTTCGCGTTCGCGTGCCCATGGTTGCGTTCGCGAAGGCCTGACAGTCCACAGCATCGCGTTCGCGTCCAAGCCCACGCGTTCGCGATGGACAACTTGCCCCCAGCCTAGAACTCCTCATTCGCTTTCACGGTTGTCTTTCCGTGTTCGCGAAGGGAACACTGCAAGCCTAGCAACTCGCCGCATTCACAACTACCTTATCACGTTCGCGTAGGGTAAAGTCCCCCTGACCCCCAGCTCTCCTTCGCGTTCACGAAGCACAAATAGGCATCCACCGATTTTCCTTCTTCGTGAAACACATGACTCCCTTAGCGTTCATGAAGAACACAACCAGAACCAGCAACAACAGCAGCAAAACAAGGAGAAATGACCCGAAACCATCCCGAAACACACGCGAGGCCCCCGGGACTCCGTCCAATCACACCAACAAGTCCCAAAACATAACACAAATATGCCCAAGGCCTCAAATCATACTAAACAACATCAAAACTACGAATCTATGATCGAAACCTTCTTTCAACGTTCAAACATTCAAACTTTGACGAACGCGTCCAATTCATACTTAAACATTCCGGAATAACGCCAAACTTTACGTACAAGTTATAAATCATGACACAAACCTATTTCAAGGCTCGGAACCTCAAACGGACATCGATAACACTAAAGTCCACTTCAAATCAAACTTAAGAATTTTTTAAACTTTCAAAATACCAAATTTCCATAATAAGCGCTGAAATGCTCCCGGACCACCCTATACTCAACCCGAACATACACCCAAGTACGAAATCATCATACGAACCTATTGAAAACTTCAAATCCTGATTCCGAGGTCATTTACTTAAAAGTCAAACCTTAGTCAACTCTTCCAACTTAAAGCTTCCGAATTTAGAATTTTTGTTCTGAAACAACTTCGAACTTCCTGAAATTCGATTCCGACCACATATACAAGTCATAAAACATGAAGTGAAGCTACTCATGGACTCAAACCACAAAATGACATGCTAGAGCTCAAAACGACCGGTCCGGTCATTACAAAAACTCCCAAAAAGAAATTTGGTATGAGATGTATTATTTAATATATAGCAGCACTTGTACGCATCTAGCCAACAAGTTATGATAAATTCTCCATATCAAAATTGGTTCAGGGATAGGAGCCAAATAATTTCCATCTAGAAATATAGATGTGCTATATGATTTAATTGTTCCACCACAATGCACAAAGATTGGTGCCCAAAGGTTGGGGATATGTGTTGGTGATCCCAACATTATGGGGAGAAAATGGGCAGCTGAAAAAGTAATACATGTAATGAATTATTATGAGTACGCCTAGATCCTCGTACAAGAAAATATGAACTTGATGTTCAAGTGATAATTCATTTGAAAAATATAGTCAGGCGCATTTCCTGACCCAAAGCTAAATGCCATATCTCAGCTGCTAATACTCCAAATAGAATAAAGTCCATGCTGGACAGAGTCTATAAAACGTATGAAGCGTAATAGACTAATCGGTTCCAAATATAAAACTCCTTGAAGAAGGAGATGAGCAAATAGTCAAGATGGTCATAATAAGGAAGCACGTGCTCTATAAGAGCACAATGACATAACACTTTATAAGACCTCACGGGAAAGGCTCAAGTACCTGAAAATAATGAGATTTTGATAAGTTATATCTTTATTGAGTTATGATGGAACCGATGTAAAATGATCATCGATGATATTGTTGATATAATGTAGCGCTCAATATTATTAATATTGATAAGGATCTTGAGCTAAAACCTGTCATGAAATTTGGATAAATAAATGATTGGCCAAGAAAAATACGCAATGAAAATTGATTTCACCTAAAAAATATGAAGTTGGATGAATAGTCCCAACACCTGAAAGTATAAAGACAATGGAGGTATAAATGTGTCTTGTACGAAAGTTAAATAAAAAGATCAAGTCGATAGATATAAAGATGACTTGTGGCACAAGATGTATCACAAATGTCCTGGCATTGATTATATAGAGATAAGTTCTCTGGTGGTAAATGTAATTGTTTTCAGGTAGAGTCTGGCAATACATGAAAATTTTAGTATGCATACTGAATTGTTGTGACTATTAATATGGCTAGCTAGACAACAAAGTTTATACGAAAATTATTAAAGGATTTAGTCTATTATGAAGCATATAAAGGTTCCCGAAAAATTTATTCAAGAAAGCTTCTAGAATCCTCACAGATTGAAACAATCAGGGCGCATGTGATATAATCGCCTTAAGAAGTACCTATTAAAGGAAGGGTACAAAAAATGACCCAATTTATTCTTATGTCTTTGTAAGATAATTTGAATATGATTCGACAAAATTCTTGTATATCATAATTACTTGAATTCTTGGGGAGTTTCGAAAGCAGTAGATTATCTATTAATTTGAAATGAATGATTTTGAAAGATCTAAAATCACAAAAGATTCTAAAGTGATTCCATTGAGTACTAAATGGTTGTAAAAACGCTTAATATATAATAAAGATCTATTAAGACCTCATGAAATAATAAATATTTCTTGGTCCTAAAGTGCCATATCTTAGTATAATTGGTGCACTAATGTATTTTGTAAATACTACAAGGTCTGGCATAAGTTTTTCAGTTAATGTCAGACGCAAGAAAAAGCTCTGCGCATACAAGGAAACATTTGAATGGAATTAAACACATATTATTGTATTGATGTCGTGCTATAATTTCATATATTTTGACATTATTTACCCATCTTGCTTGTTGTTTGGATGCTAATTTGTGCGACAATTGTGCTAATAGAGCTTATTTCACGTGTAGGAATGCTTGGACATGAATTGGAAAAAAGTTACACGGAATGGTACCTCAGAGCTAAAAAATGGAGCAATAAAAGAAGAAGTGCAAGGCAACGAAACAACAGTGCCATAGACAGTGCAAGGCATTGTCCAAGGCACTGTCATTGGCGTCCCAGACAGTGCCTTGCGCAGAAACAACAATGCCATAGACAGTGCAAGGCATTGTCCAGGGAACTGTCATTGGAGCCCCAGACAGTGCCTTGCGCAGAAACAACAATGCCATAGACAGTGCAAGGCATTGTCCAGGGAACTGTCATTGGAGCCCCAGACAGTGCCTTGCGCCGAAACAATGGTGCCATAGACAGTGCCTCGCACCGACGATGCCATCCGAGCAAATTTTAATTCCTCATTAGTTTTGGACATGTAGAATTCGGCCCCTACCCTAAATACCCCTTAAAGTTAGTTTTTTTATGGTTAGATATTATTAGAGAGGGAATCGACCTAAGGAGGCAAGAACACACAAGGAGCAAGGCGGAGAATTCTTCTACGAGTTTTTCACTTTCTTCTAACTATTTTCATTATTGGTTATGAATTCTAATATTGTAGTTTTGCATACTATTATGAATAGCTAATTTTTTATCTAGGGTTTTGATGAAACATTTTGTAGGATGAATTCTTGATATGTTTTGATATAATTGAATCTTTGAATTTTTCTATTTGTTCAACTATGTGCTAATTTTAGTTAATTGAAGAGCTCTCAATTGACGGTGCCTATTTATTATGTATTGCTTGAAAAAGAGTACATATTTAGGTAGTTGTTGAACAATGTCAGTCCTAACGTATATGAGAGATCAATACGGCGGGTTTCAAAGCAGGATTAGAGCTAACGAAGCTTTGACGTGGTCATAGTGAGTGGTGAAAAAGTGCGAGCTAGCGTAATTTGAGAGAATATGACTAGTACATTGTTGTAGTGATCGAGAGAGAATTATGATAAGTCGAGTGCTCATGATCAGTAGAGAATACTTAGGCGAAATTAAAGAAGACGTAGCAGGAAGGATTCCGACAATTGGAAAAATCATAATTCTAGAACTCCTTAATCTTTTCTCCAACCAGTAGTATCTTTAGTTTTTAATCTACTACTTTAATTTGTTAGTTAATTAGATATAAGAATCTTAATATTTATAACTTAGGAATTGTTTGAGCTTGTCTTCTGAGTGATATTGAATAGTTATAGTGAAACATTAGTTCTCTGTGGGATTCGACTCCGAACTTTTAGACCGGATTATATTTGCAGCGACAACTTATTCTTTTTAGGACTAGAGTTGGGTGTGATCAAATTTTGATATCTAAAGGGACTACTGTTATGGGATAATTTTATGACAATAATTACAACCCCGATCTTGTTGGTTATGCCAATGTTGGGTATTTATCTGACCCACACAAGGTTCAATCTAAATTAGTCTATGTGTTTACGTGTGGAGGCACTACCATATCTTGGCGATCGACTAAGCAATCAATTGCGGCTACTTCATATAATCATGCTAAGATAATTACTATTCATGAAGCAAGTTAAGAATGTGTGTGGTTGAGGTCTATAATACATCTTATTCGAGAAAACTATGGTTTAAAGTGCGGAAAAATACCCACGATTTTGTATGAAGACAATGCAGCATGCATAGCCCAATTGAAGGAAGGATTTATAAAAGCAGATAGGACAAAGCACATTTCACCAAAGTTATTTTTCACACATCATCTTCAAAAGGATGGTGACAATGTGCAACAGATTCGTTCAAGTGATAATATGTCTGATTTGTTCACCAAATCTTTACTAGCGTCAACCTTCAAGAAACTAGTGTACAAGATTGGGATGCGAATGCTCAGAGATGTGAATTGCTTCTCTCATAAGGGGAGTCAATATGCATTGTACTCTTTTTTCCTTACAAGGTTTTGTCCCACTGGATTTTTCTTGCAAGGTTTTTAATGAGGCAACCAAAAGGCGTATTATTAAACATGTGTACTCTTTTTCCTTCCCTAGAATTTTTTCCCACTGGGTTTTTTTCTTGTAAGGTTATAATGAGTCATATTATGTACTAATAAACATTCAAGGGAAAGTGTTATAAATAATATTAAGAGTGAATGTCCATTGATGGTAGGCTATAATCTCATGTTTTAGTCGCTTACAACACTCTAATTTACTACACTTTTATTGTGTTTGAGCTTTAATCGCTAGTGTTTTGTACTTATTATGTGTTTTATACCTTGTAGGAGTGATTCCGAGCTATGTAGATGTATGGAATGAATTCGAGCTAATTGGAGCTTTGAAGTCCGAGTAAAAGCCCAAAGGATTAAGCCAGGATCGCGTTTGGGGGGTCGAAAACCATATCTGAATATCAAAAAGCAAGGAAATTTCTGTACTCTGAGAAATCCCCACAACCGCGGTGCATGGGGCAGTGCATGGGGCACCGTGTGTGTGTATTTTTCTGCTTCCTGACAGATTTTAACTCTCTAGATTTCTCCACTAATGCCCCGCATGGCGCATCGCCCCATGCGGTGCGCATGTGCAATTTTTACAGAGTAAGTTTTCTATTTCGGATAGGAGAAGGTGATTTCGTCTGGGCCAGACCCCACTTAGTATAAATACATGGGAAAACATTATTTTTGGGACTTTTGGACACATTGGAGACCTAGGGAGGCTAAGGAGGAGTTGGAGAAGCAAAAGCACAAGGAGTTCATCATTCAATCCTCACTGCAGACCCGAGTTTGGATCGTTTTATGTTTTCCTTTACTTTAAACATATTTGTGATGAATTACTCCATATCTATGGAGTAGTTCCCTTTAGGGTTAGATGAATTTGGTGTATTGATGATTGTTTGTGGATTATAACTCTAATTTTATGTATTGAATCATTTTGGATGATTTAATCGTTGCATCTATATTCACTAGTCCATGTAATCGAGAGAGGCATAACTTGTGATATCTTTGCATTATTGAGTTCATTAATTCTTCTTAGTAATCAAAAAAGGCTAGTTGAATTATTGATTAAATCTAGTTAGGAGGATAATCGAGAGAGGTTCTCCTAAAGACCAATCCACTACTCATTCTTGCATATCTTCACATGCTTAAATTGATTTATCTTGTGAGGTTAAAACTTAATCGAGAGAGGAGTTTTTGCTGAACGTTTGAACTAATAATTGAGTGAATTAAAAAGACTCACTTGAACATTAGAAGTGAATTATCTAGAGTTAGATCCCAAACAATTATCTTGCACCTATCCTATCAACCCCTATTTTCTCCCATTGATAACTTCCTTGCATACCCTTGTTTCGATTGTCATTAGTCAATAGCTTTAGACTCTTAGTTAATTATAATTATTAATTATATAAATCTCAATTATTGATTCTCCTGAATAGCAATCAAGCTAGAAACTATGAAAATGCTGTTTAAATCCAATCCATATGGATATGATATTATACTATACTATCTTTGACTAGCGAGCATCATTAAAGTGGTATTTTGCGCTCGTCAAATTTTGGCGTCGTTATCGGGGATTGGCAATCAATAGTGTTTGAAATAGTTTGTAGTGCTAATTCAATAATTTTTCTATTTATTTTATTTTATTTTTCTCGTTTTACGTTTGGTTCTTTGACTGTGCGCAGGTTATAGGTTCAGAGTGGTGCATGACTAGAACTTATGCGAATGAAGTTCTACCATATGAACCCGAGATAGAAAAATAACTACGACAGCTAAAGGAGGAAAGAAATCTCATCGAGACAACAGAAAAGGTTGGGCAATCCTCAACCAAAGAATTCATGGCTGGAAACGATGAAAAGAATGTGGATTTGGCTGCGAGAGAAGCAGCCCAGCGAGAAGAACAAGCTGCACGGGATACTGGGGAAGCAGCTATTAGAAATGCGCAAAACATCTGTGAAGAAGAGATAGGTCTTAGACTTAATCAACATAAACCCTTGCTTGGAATACCACTTGGTGATTATGCTAGACCAGTCTACAATAAAGGATCAAACAGTATTCGACCACCTCCAATTACAACTAATAATTTCGAGTTGAAGCAAGGGTTACTCCAAACCCTTCAAAACTGTTGTGTCTTCAGAGAGAGGATGAACAAAGATCCAAACAACCATCTAATGGATTTCGAGGAGATTATGAACACCTTTCAATACAATGGTGTGTCACAAGATGCGGTTTACTTAAGGGCATTCCCCTTCACACCCAAAGATAATGCAAAGCAGTGGCTTCGAAGCTTACTTAATGTATCGATTCGAACATGAGATGAGATGACCAGAAAATTTTTGATAAATATTTATCATCAGCTAAGACGGAAAAGTTTAGAAGAGAAATCCATAACTTCTGCCAGAAAGATACTGAGACTGTGTTTGAAGCTTGGGAGAGGTTTAAGGAAATAGTCAGAAAGTGTCAACATAGCGGAATTGAACTATGGATGCAACTCCAGGACTTTTGGGATGGATTGACACCGGCCTCACGTAGAACATTGAGTAATGCAGTTGGATGCCCTTTGATGAAGAAGACTCCAGAGGATATAGTCACAATTCTTGATGAGTTGTGTCAAGATGCTAATCAGTGGCCTTCTGAGAGTGTTGAAAGAAGAAAACCGACAGGTGTTCACCAGGTTGATGCTAACACATCGGTGCGGGTACGGCTTGATACTATGGCTAAAGAAATACGGAAGCTGACCTTAGCTACAATACAAAGTGAGCCTCACACAGTGTGTGATATATGTGGAAGAGGACACCCTACACATTAGTGTCAAACCTCAACTGAGGAAGATAATGTTGTGGGAAAATATAATGTAATGGGTCAGAGGCACCCCGGTTTTTCTTGGAGTTCATCTGGAGGTACTGCATATGCGTGGCAACAAAATAACTCTAGACCTCAGGGACAAGGAGCTCTGGTCTTCCAAAATTAGCAGAGGTAGTAGTTTCAGCCTAAACAGTCCAATCAGCCTGGTCTAAAAAATCGAATGAAGGCCTTCATTATCAAGACAGATGAGAGTTGGACGCTCACGTGACAACTATCAAAGAATTGGGCTCTGGGTTTTGAAACTTGGAGAGACAAGTGGGACAAATGCAATAATATTATCTGAGAGAGTCCCAAGTACTCTGCCAGCTGATACTGAGAGAAATCCCAAAGAAACAGTGAATGTTGTGACCTTGAGAAGTGGTAAAGTGTTGAAAGATCCCACCCCAATCTAAAAAGATGTGATAATTGCAAAAGAAAGTGGGGAGCAGCCGAAGAATGATATTGATAAGAAAAAGAAAGGCAAGAATGGAGCTGACAAAAAGAACAAGGAGGAAACTTCGAGAAGGGATGAATCTAATGAGAGCGAGCATAGGCATGCTCTACCTTTCCCTCAAAAGCTACGTAGAGAAAAGTTGGACAAGCAGTTTACGAGATTTTTGGATGTGTTAAAACAGGTTCATGTAAATTTGCCATTCACAGAAGTGCTCTCATAGATGCCTGCCTATGCCAAATTCTTGAAGGAGATCCTGACAAAGAAGAGGAAGATAGAAGAGACCTCAGTGGTCAAGCTCACAGAGCATTGCAGTGCGATATTGCAAAACAAACTCCCACGAAAGTGTGGAGATCCAGGGAGTTTTACTATACCTTGCTCTTTAGGCTCTATTAATTTTGATAAATCTTTATGTGATTCTGGTACCTCAATTAACTTAATGCCTTTATCTATTTACAGGAAATTAGAAAATGAGATTGGAGAGATAAGTTCAGTGCCAATATCTTTGCAGCTGGCTGACCAAATGACTCTGATAGCCGAGGGGCTAGTGGAAGATGCCAATATATTGTATGTTGTATGTATATGTGTTAGTTTTGTTAGTTTTAGTAGTTAGAGGAAAAAAATTGATTTTTTCCAATGATGGGTATCATTCGACGGGTTTCTTGAGGGATTAAAGTTGAAAGAAAAAGACAAAAAGATTTTCTTTTGTAGGTAGTGTATTAATTCCTCCTTGGTTTTTATTTGTGGTGGGGTTCTTTTTCAAGGATTTTGTTTGAACCCGGTGTAGTTAGTTTTTATTTTTTTAGGAGTAGGAAACCTTGTGCTATGATTTGAAAAGAAAGCAATATCTCTTAACTTTATTATGCCTTGAGAATAATAAGTGCTTTAGTTGTGACGCTTAGACTCAGTTTTTGACTCTTGTATAAGTACCTTAAATTGTATGATCTTAACTTTGCTTAACTTCTTTGACTAGAGTGTCTTGATAGTCCAATCTTGAGTGAGTTATGTGCCATATGGGTGTGAGGTTTTGTGTATTCTGTGTATTGTATTTGATGTCTAGAAGTGATATAGGCATTTCTTTGTTGAGCCAGTTATATGCTTTTACCCACCTAATTGTTATGTATCGTAGTTAACTCCTTTGAGCCTGTAATCTTGTTTCTTTGGCAACCACATTACAAGCCTTACCCATTTGTTAGAATTAACCATCTATTTGAACTTTGTACCTCTCGTGAGCACTTGAATTTGATATGAACTTTGTAAAGGTTGAAGTGTGGGGTGGTTGGTTTGGCTTTTGAGTGGAACTAATGAAATAAAGAGAAACGTACATTATATTGAAAAAGTAAGAGCCACTTGAATTGAAAGAGAAAAGAAAAAAATATTGTATTGTTGTGCAAAATATTATTTGATAGTGGTGACTCTTGATGTAATTGTGCTTAAAGAAGTAGGGAGTTAATACATATTGATGTGAAGGTGGAGTTATAGTTTGACATAAGTGTGGGGTTTTGAACAATAAATTGTATGTATTAAAGTGCTTAGGGAGGTGTAGTCACTCTTATATCCAAATGTATCCTACCATCCCATAGCTTACATTACAACCAAAGGAAGTCCTACTTGATCCTTGACTGAATGAGCTCAATTAGTAGAGTAGTACACTGCGGGAAAATCTATGGTGCATCTTTTGTGGCATATGAATGTTGTTTCTCAGAGTGAGTGAATTCTTTCAATCTTGAGTTCCTAATTGTTCTTAATTTTCAATGTGTGTGGAACTACTCTCTATTGTGGTGTGAGGGCACTTGATTCACGAAGGAAAGGTAATGCTTGACCTCTGTGTTAGAGTAAGTTAGCGGGTTATAAAAATGTTTGGTGCTTTTGAGTCAAATCTTGAGGCTAGGATGTTACGCTATTGTGCTTAATTTATTTTAAATATTCTTGGTGTGATGAGTTATAAGAGTTATTTAAAAAACGTCTGTGTCTATGTGAAGTGTAGTTTGATTGCTCGATGAAGAGCAATGGTTTAAGTGTGGGGTATTGATGGTAGGCTATAATCTCGTGTTTTAGTCGCTTACAACACTCTAATTTACTGCACTTTTATTATGTTTGAGCTTTAACCGCTAGTGTTTTGTACTTATTGTGTGTTTTATGCCTTGTATGAGTGATTCTGAGCTATGTAGATGTATGGAATGAATTCGAGCTATTTCGAGCTTTGAAGTCTGAGTAAAAGCCCAAGGGATTAAGCCGGGATCGCGTTCGGGGGGTCAAAAACCACATCTGGATATCAAAAAGCGAGGAAAATTCCGTACTTTGAGAAATCCCCACAGTCGCGGTGCGTGGGGTGACGCGTGGGGCACCGCGTGTGTGTATTTTTCTTCTGCCTGACAGATTTCAACTCTCTGGATTTCTCCACTAATACCCCTCATGGCGCGTCGCCCCATGCGGCGCGCCTGTGTAAGTTTTATAGAGTAATTTTCCTATTTCGTCTAGGAGAAGGTGATTTCATCTAGGCCCGACCCTACTTAGTATAAATACATGGAAAAATATTATTTTTGAGACTTTTGGACACATTGGAGACCTAGGGAGGCTAAGGAGGAGTTGGAGAAGCAAAAACACAAGGAGTTCATCATTCAATCCTCACTCAAGACCCGAGTTTGATCGTTTTATGTTTTTCTTTACTTTAAACATATTTGTGATGAATTACTCCATATATCTATAGAGTAGTTCTCTTTAGGGTTAGATAGATTTGGTATTTTGATGATTGTTTGTGGATTATAACTCTAATTTTATGTATTGAATTGTTTTGGATGATTTAATCGTTCCATCTATATTCACTAGTTCATGTAATCGAAAGAGGTATAACTTATGATATCTTTGCATTATCTTATTGGTTGAGTTCATTAATTCTTCTTTGTAATCGAAAGAGGTTAGTTGAATTATTGATTAAATCTAGTTAGGAGGATAATCAATAGAGGTTCTCCTAAAGACCAATCCACTACGCATTCTTGCATATCTTCACGTGCTTAAATTAATTCATCTTGTGAGGTTAAAATTTAATCGACAGAGGAATTTTTGCTGAACGTTTGAACTAATAATTGAGTGAATTCGAGAGACTCACTTGAACATTAGAAGTGAATTATCTAGAGTTAGATCACAAGCAATTATCTTGCACCTATCCTATCAACCCCTATTTTCTCCCATTGATAACTTCCTTGCTTACCCTTGTTTCGATTGTCATTAGTCAATAGGTTTAGACTCTTAGTTAATTATAGTTATTAATCATATAAATCTCAATTGTTGATTCTCCTGAATAGAAATCAAGCTAGAAATTACGAAAATACTGTTTAAATCCAACCCCTATGAATTCGATATTAGACTATACTATCTTTGATTAGCGAGCATAATTAAAATGGTGTTTTGCGCTCGCCATCCATGTATTATGAAATTACTTAGAAGCAAATTATGGCCAAGTGGCATGGCCTTCAACAAGTGGCAGGGTCTTTCAACAAATGTTAAGACTTTCAACAAGTGGTAAAGCCTTTTCAACAAACGTCAACACATTCAACAAGTGTCAAGTCTTTGGACAAGTGGCCAAATTCTTTCATGCAAAAGTGCCTATTTATAGGCCCAAACACTTGAAGAATATAATCAAGAAAAGTTTATTAATTATCTCCCTCTAAATTCCTCTTGTTTTACTTTATTTTCTATTATTCCATAATAATACTAACAATATCTGCATTGGAGCATTAAAGATTGTATAACAATCTCTGTATTATTACTCATTGCATAATAATTTTTCCAGGAGTGTGTTGTATAATACTACAAAAATTTAGGTTGTATTGTAGGTAATCCATCAAAGTTTATAGAAATCCAAGATATAAGAAAATAAATCTGTTAAGTAGATCAAGTTAGAGTCCACTCTTAATGAGATTAAAAGAAAGAGAAAAGAACAAAAAATAGAAGAAAATCTCTAGACTGGGCTACGAAAAAACTTGAGAGAAAATCATTTGTAGCCACTCGGTGAAAACTAATGACAACTGGTGCCACAAAATAAGGTATACAATTCATAACCCAAAAATAATTATAAGGGCTAGCAACTAAAACCTAGAAAACCAACGAGAGACTATGGCTCCTCAATACAACCATAATAGCTGCTAGCCCAACCTCTAGCCTAACATTCTTTTAAAATTAATGTTAGTAGTTAAAAATTTTGAAATCTCACCAAATCACCCCAAAAATCCTTCATATCTAGTGAAATCCCCGTAAAAACTATCCTTTCTGCCCCAAAATTCCATCAAACCCAACTGTCTTCTCCACAACCACCAAATTTCTTCATATTATACACAAATTATAATCTCCTTTTTAACTTTTACAAAGAATTTTAAATTTGTAGTGATCCAATTTAGAAAAATATAATATTACATAAGAAAACATACCCATGATATAAGAAGAAGAACAACAACAAGGTGATGTATACACGTACTATACACTTTTTATACATAGTTGAACAATATTTATTTTATACACTTAAAATACACAACAGCTCGGAATACACTAAGAATACATTGTCAAACTCATTAAATATTGTATATAAAACTTTTATATACTGTTTAACTGTAAATATGCATCTTCTATACATATATAACAGTTTATATACATTTTTTATACAAAAATATAATTGCACAAGCTTAGGGATTGGAAAATGATCAATCTTTTTAGAGACAGTATCAGAGATTGGAAACATATGAAACTTTTCTGAGACAACAGCAAAATAAATTAGCCTGTTATGAGGACAACAACGTTGAAAATCACTAAGGATCCTAACCCTAGAGTGAAGTCGTCCATGCATTGTAATCCAATCAGGGACACATAGTGATAAGATATCGTCGGGACACATTGTAATCCCCTCCACTTTTTATCTTTAAGACTTGCAATTATAGCAGTTTCACAACCATAACCTGTTATGGGGATTCAGGGCCAATAAATAATAGTATCATTCTTGACGGCGTCGAAACAAAGTCCTCCAGTGATATACCACAGAAGCACTTTGTTACAAAATCTAGTAGCGGGGTTCCACAAGAAAATATGCTTGTTTACGTTTATCAGTAGAAGACCATCACAAGAACCCAACACATTATATCTCAATTTAGAGATTTTGGATTTGAAATATTGTTGTTGGTTTATGATACGGAAAGTTGATCCATCTTTGCGCTTTGAAAGCACAAACACTCTTCCTCGTTGTTGATTAGAGTGCTCGAATCCATGAATGCCATTGTTTACAAACACATTTGAATCGTAAGAGGGATAATGTCACTAGTAATTTTGAGAGAATAATGATAGTAATTATGGTGGGTACATCTGCTATACGCTGTTTTGGTACTTGAAACAGAGGATTTCTTCTTTGGTTTTTCATCGTCACAACTCACAACCCTAGGGTTCAATTCAAAAAAGAAAATTTAAAAAGGTTCAATGGGAGGCCGCGGACGGTTTATTTTATACGAATAGTTATTGCGTTTAGGGTTTTGTAAGAAAGGAGGCATGAGTTGTGCTCTAGTTACTGATGCCTACGTGGAATATAAAAATCTCCTTGTTAACCAAAAACAAGGAAAAATTTAGCAGATAATTTTCAATCTAAAAAAAGTGATTTGGAGTATTTTGGAAAAATTATAATTACAGAGGCATTACTAAATAAAATTTCATGGTTTTACGTACTTGAAGACACTAGCTATATTGCGAGATCCTCACAACAATGTGAAATAATTTATTGTACGTGTAAAAATCTGCATGAACAGTCATATATACCAGTAAGTTAGATCAAGCTTCTCCAAAGCGAAAACTGCTTTTTTGAAAAAGGAAAAAGTTTTTTTTTTTAAAGTTTAGAACTAATTTTGAGAAGATGAAAAAAGTAGCTTCTCCCCAAAATTATTTTTTTGAATCACTTTTGAGAAAATATACTTAGAAATACTTTTTAAGCTTTGTCAAACACTAATTGCTACTCAAAAATGCTTTTTAAATCAATTAGCCAAACATATACTACTTCTCACCGAAAAGCAAATTTAAATATAAGCTGATTTTATAAGTTTTGCCAAATAGGTTAACAATGTTTTTCTTTTGGAAACTTGAATCGTTGGGTTATTGGATTTGTTTTCTAAGATTTGTGTCATCGACGGAAGTTACTGGATAGTTAATATTAACACTACAAATCAAAGAGTACAAATCTAGTTCATACAAAACCTTATAGTATATTATATCAGGGAAGATACACTACATTTAATTTTGTTGAATCCTTCAAATATTAGATTTGTGTTTTTGACCTATCGACCATTGGGTAATCCTAAGGCTAAACTATCAAGTTATAAATTACTGTAACATTTATCAGAGAGATTCACCTCTAGTTATTACTTATGTTAGGATCGGTAAACCGGGTAGTGTGAAATTTAGCAAAATAATGTTATAATGACAATAACAAAGATAATGCAAGTTGATAATAACGACAATTAAAGAAGATAAAGAAGACAAAAATTTTACGTTGTTCGGTCAAGGTGACCTACGTCCCCAAACAGAGAGGAGCAATTTCACTATACCAACAAGAGTACAAAATTAGAGTAAATACTCTAATTAGTCTCAAATACCCCAAGAGAATAACCTCACAAGATCACTCCAAAGAAAGGGTTCACACAAGTGTTTCCCAACACTCACTCTCTTACAAAATACTCTATAATGAAATAAAGGAGGAGAAAGAAAGACAAGAGTGAAAAACTCTTGAATTGGTGTGTTTACAAATGGGGAGAAGCTCCTCTATTTATAGCAAGAAATCCTTGGCCTAATAATGGATATTATATCATGACAAATGTCATAATCCACAAATTTTGTTATGGTGGATATTATGTCATGGCAAATGTTATTAAAATTTGGCCCACTTGAGAAGAAGCAAAATTAATGGCCATATTACAAATCTCCACCTTGGCCTAATTTCGGCCTATATATAGTAAATTTGCTCCCCCTTCTCCGCAAAAAACCCAATGGAAAAATCATTCTTCATAAATGCCAATCAAGTTCAGGCAAAGCTTGAATTTGGACACCGGAAGAGGTTTTGTGAACATGTCAGCAAGATTGTCTCTAGTGTTGATCTTCTGAACAAAGACTTTTCCTTCAGCAATGGTTTCTCGGATAAAATGATACTTTATATCAATGTGCTTCGTCCTCTCATGATAAATTTGATCTTTAGTCAAGTGAATGACACTTTGGCTATCACAGAAAATGGTAATACCACCTTGGTGTGAACTGAGTTCCGCAAATAGACCCTTCAACCATAAAGCTTCTTTGATCACCTCGGTCACTGCCATATATTCTGCTTCGGTAGTAGATAAAGCTACTACATGTTGTAATGTAGCTTTTTAACTAATAGCGCAACCACCGATGCAAAATACATAGCATGTCAGTGATCTTCTTTTGTCAAGATCACCTCTATAATCTGAGTCTACAAAAATAACCAAAATATTAGTATTTCTCCCAAACTCCAAACATGTATTTGAAGTACCTCGCAAGTATATGAGAATCCATTTCACAGCATGCCAATGTGCTTTACCGGGGCAAACCATATACCGGCTTACCACGCTCACTGATTCTGAAATGTCTGGACGTGTACAAGCCATTACATACATAATACTGCCTACTGCACTGAAATAAGGAACCTGTGCCATGTACCTCTCTTCTTTCTCTAACTGCGGGGATTGAGCAACTGATAACTTAAAATGAGCAGCAAAAGGGGTACTAATCGGTTTAGCATCTTTCATGCCAAATCTCTCAAAGACTTTCTCTAAGTACTTCTTCTGGGTCAGAAATAGCCTGTTGGCTTTTCGATCTCTTTGATCTCCATGCCAAGGATTTTCTTAGCTGCTCCCAAATCTTTCATCTCAAATTCACTTTTCAGCTAACTTTTCAAATTGTGAATTTCTATTAAATCTTTAGCAGCAATGAGCATATCATCAACACATAATAATAGGTACACAAATGAACCATCGTTTAACTTCCGGAAGTAAACACAACTATCATACATGCTCCTCGAATAACCATGACCCAACATAAAGGAATCAAACCTATTATACCATTCTTGGAGACTGCTTTAATCCGTACAAGGATTACTTCAACAAGCAAACATGATCTTCTTTTCCTTCAATTTCAAATCCTTCGGGTTGATGCATGTACATTTGTTCCTCAAGTTCGCCATGCAAGAAATTTGTCTTAACATCTAGTTGTTCTAATTCCAAATCATACATGGAAACGAAGGCAAGCAAGACACGAATAGAGCTATGTTTAACAACATATGAGAAACTATCATTAAAATCAACTCCTTGTACCTGACTATAGCCCTTTGCAACTAATTGTTCATTATACCTCGCATCTTCAACCCTTGGAATGCCATCCTTTTTTTTGAATACCCATTTGAAACCAACAATTTTTTTTTCTGATGGCGGCTTCACAAGAGACCAAGTACCATTCTTGTGGAGAGACTCAATTTCTTCATTCATTGCAATCAGCCATTTGGCTGAGTCAGCACCAGGAACTGCTTCTGAATATTTTGATGGTTCCCCAATTTCTTCAGTTTCCTGTGCAACTTAAAAAGAAAATGCAACATAATCTCCAAACCTTAATAGTTGTTTACCTTCTCTTCTTGTTCTATGTTTGGCTATAGAATACTCATCTTCTTCTGATTTAACTTCAGGAGTCTCAACTTCAGAAATTTCAACTTCTGGCTCAACTTCAGGAGTTTCAACTGTATTTTGCTCCAAAGTTGATGAGCTTGGCTCATAAAGAATGACAATCTCAACCTCCACATGCTTATGTGTACTCTTTCCTTTATCTGTATTACAAGAACTAGAAGACTCTTTTTTAGAATATAACATAGAGGATTCATCAAAGGTTACATCTCTGCTAATTATAAATTTTGGTTCCGTGGGATCAGGATACCATAGTCGCTATCCTTTCACCCCCGATGCATATTCAAGGAAAATACACTTTTTAGCCCTTGGCTCTAATTTTCCATCATTTACATGCATGTATGCAGGGCAACCAAATATCTTTAAATCAGAATAATTAGCAAGAGTACCTGACCACATTTTCTCTCGAGTCTTAAAGTTCAAAGGTGCAGAAGGAGCTCAGTTGACAATATAACAAGTCGCAGAGATAGCTTCTGCCCAAAAGACGTTTGTCAACACAGCATTTGAAATCANCAAGCTGTAGAGATAGCTTCTGCCCAAAAGGCGTTTGTCAACCCAGCATTTGAAATCATGCAACGAGCCCTTTCCAAAAGAGTTCTATTCATCCTTTCTGCCACACCATTTTGCTGAGGTGTCATTCTCACGGTACGATGTCGAGCAATTCCTTCATTCTTGCAAAATTTGTTGAATTCATCATTACAAAATTCTAAGTCATTATCTGTTCTAAGCCACTTAACCTGTTTTCCTGTTTGCTTCTCAATCAAAACTTTCTATTATTTGAAATTTAAGAAAACATCACTTTTATTTTTCAGGAAATAAACCCAAACTTTTCTTGAATAATCATCAATGAAAGTTAACATATTTCTGGCACCACCTTTTGATGGGGTACGTGAAGGACCCCAAAGATCTGAATGAATGTAATCCAAAGTACCTTCACTGGAGATTTGAATCTGACTCTTTTCTGCTTCCTGAACACACAATGTTCACAAAACTCTATATTTCCGGTACTTTGGCCACATAAGAGACCTCTTTTGTTGAGGATGGAAAGACCTTTTTCACTCATATGCCCCAATCGCATATGCCACAATTTGGTGATGTCAGAATCTGATTTATCTGATATTGAAACTGCAGAAGCACCTGTAACAGTAGATCCCAAAAGAGTATACAACGTACCAAATTTGCGTGCTTTCATGATCATAAGTGCACCATGAAATTTTTTTTTGAACTCCACCTTCACCTGTGTACTTGCACCCAAGAGATTCTAGAGTGCCCAAAGAGATGAGATTTTTCTTCAAGTCAGGAACATGTCTAACATCGGTGAGAGTTTACACCACACCATCATGCATTTTGATTCGGACTGTACCTTTTCCAATAACTTTGCAGGCAACATTGTTGCCCATCAAGACAACTTCACCTCCAATAAATTCATATGTGGTAAATAAATCCTAATTTGGACACATATGATAAGAACAACCAAAATCTAAAATCCATTCATTGTTAGATTTAAAACTATTATTAGTTGCTAAAAAAATAGTTCCCTCAGTCTCATCAGCAGCTACACTTGCTTTGGCAAGTCAGTATTTTTGTGCTCATTTTTTTTTCTATATGATTTTCTTTGTTTTTTAATTTAAAGCATTCACAAATAATGTGACCTTTCTTATGACAATATTTGCACATGACATTTCTGTATCTGGATTTAGACCTTGATTTAGGTTTCTCACTACTTGAATCTTTCTTATTGGATCTACTTCTTATGAATAAGCTTTTCCCTTGGTTCCCACTAGTTTTTCCAGTAATATCTCTATCTATTTGTTCTTTTGATTTCAAAATAGATTTGATATCTTTATAAGAGATATTATCCTTTCCATAATGCATAGTATATCTTATATGTTTAAACGATTGGGGTAAGGAAACAAACAATAACACAACCTGATCCTCATCTTTGATTTCAGCATCTATGTTACTTAAATCCATAAGAAGAGAATCAAAAGTATCAAGATGTGTAAGTATAGAGGTACCTTCAGCCATACGAAAAGTGTAGAGTTTTTTCTTTAGGTAAAACCTGTTTTCTACTATTCTTTTCATATATAAGGTTTCAAGCTTTTCCCATATACCTTTGGCTGAGCTTTCTTCTGCAACTTCATGCAGAACCTCATTTGAAAGATTTTAAAATAATACATGCTTTTGCCTTTTGTCTATGACGGCAAACTCCCCATCCGTCATTTTATCTGGCATCTTCTCCTTTCCTTGCAGTGCCAAATCTAAGCCATCCTGAATTATGATAGCTTCCATCTTTAATTGTCATATTCCGAAGTTTGCGCTACGGTCATATTTCTCAACATAAGACTTTGTTAGAGTTATTTTGGCTATTTAAACTAACCCGGTTAGATTTGACTCTGATACCAATTTGTTAGGATCGGTAAAGCGGGTAGTGCAAAATTTAGCAAAACAATATTATAATGACAATAACAAATACAATGCAAGTTGATAATAACGACAATTAAAGAAGATAAAGAAGACACAAATTTTACGTTGTTCGGTCAAGGTGACCTACGTCCCCAAACAGAGAGGAGCAATTTCACTATACCAACAAGAGTACAAAAGAGAGTACAAAATTAGAGTAAATACTCTAATTAGTCCCAAATACCCCAACAGAATAACCTCACAAGATCACTCCAAAGAAAGGGTTCATACAAGTATTTTCCAACACTCACTCTCTTACAAAATACTCTATAATGAAATAAAGGAGGAGAAAGAAAGACAAGAGTGAAAAGCTCTTGAATTGGTGTGTATACAAATGGAAAGAAACTCCTCTATTTATAACAAGAAATTCTTGGCCTAATAGTGGCGCAAATGTCATGATCCACAAATTTTGTTATAGTGGATATTATGTCATGGCAAATGTCATGAAAATTTGGCCCACTTGAGAAGAAGCCAAATTAATGGCCATATTACAATTTATATATAATAGACCTTTCAATACTCGTGCTCATACCATGAAAACGTACGTTTAAACCTCTAATCTTCAGGCAATGTATACTTCCTAAGAATGAATCACAAAATATAAATTACGAACAAACCTCAATTTCGTTTCTTTTACACTAGAATTAGGTCTATATGCTGAACTCGTGCAACTACGTTTTGGCATACTAGTACGGGACAAATATTGTTGATTACTGATAAAATAATTGAGTGTTGATTATTTATGCTTAAATTTTCAGTTCAAATATTGATTTCATGATGTGCTTTAAATGTTAAAAACTCTAATATTTGTCATTATGAAGTGTTGAAGAAGACTAAGTGTGTCTTGTTTATTTGGTATTAGTTGACTAATTGATGATTTGAAATGGTTTATGTTGTGTTTGGAAGTTTTGTTTCAAATTTGAGTTCACTCGTAATTTATTTGGTGTGATTTGGTCGAAATTGAAATCGTAAATTTAATTGTTAGCCATTTGAATGTGTGAATCTTTTGGGTTGGGCTCTTTCTGTTTTTGATCAATTATACGTGGCAAATGTACTATGAGCTGGAAAGTTATGGAAATCTTGATTATTACCAGTTAACGCAGTATTAGACAATGTATTTGCAATATTTACACCACCAATGCAACATCATTTTCTAAGTATAACTTGCATATAAAATATTATCGGTTACTTATAATACAGAAGAAATAAATAACCAGGTATACACCCACGACCAAGTGAGAAGAAGTTTGATGCGCTAAACTATTAAGGGAAATGGCATTTAATAGGTCGATATTTGATGTTAATGTCATTTAGTTAATTTTCTAATTAAGCTCTAAGAAGGTTGCAGCTTAATGTCGGGATTAAGCGTGTACACTGACACTATAAATAAATTTTACAATATTAGTTGAATTATCGTAGAGATTTACATGTAGTTACATTTATATAGCATAGCTTGCAATACCCTGAAACAAAAGTACATTTAAACCTCTAAATCTTCAGGCCATGTATACATGTATACTTGTCACATATATTCCTATAAGTATATATCTAAGTTCTGCATGTGAACTTTTAATTTGATTTTTTTTTTTTATGTTTGAGTACATTGTATCACTTCAGTAGTCATTAGTTAAAAACATGGCGGCCAATTTAGGTAATTTCTTCTGAATAAAGAATAAATTGATTCCTCATATTAGTGCAAAAGAAAGATCTCCTTGACCGTCCTAACTACTACCTAAGATTCTTGATTTTGATAGAAAAACTTAGTAAAATTTAATTTTAGCCAAACAGCTGTATGGATTTCTATTATTGAAAGTAAAGCAGCATCACCTTTTATTTTCTGAGCAAATGTTGGAATAAGAAGTCCAATAGAAGTAAATGGTACACTAAATAACTTGTTGTTGCATATATATATATATAGAAGTCAAAGATGATTTTGAGTATGTATTGAAACTTTCTTAAGGGAACGTACGCGCAAATATACTCAAAATTTCGAGATGGATGAAGAAACGAAGTTCCAAATTCACATGGTGGTAGTATAAAGGTGACTTGCTAACAAATAAATAAGATTGGCCTACAGACAGAAACAAAAGGTTGCTTCCTGTTATCTTTATTCTACTCTTATTATAACAAGCCTTCTCCAAATTCTATTGGAGTGAACATTCTGGATTCAGCCTTACTTCAATGTTCAGCTTGGTGACCAATTGAAGTCTTATCTTCTTGAGTGCCAAAAGAGCTTCTTTCATTTTGATTCTTGCATCTGGTGACACTGAAGTGCAGCTTAAAGCCAATTCCATGACAGAAACCAAGCATTGCATCTCTGCATTTAGAGGTTCTTCCTTTGGTCTCATCAAATCTGCATCCACTAGTTGTGTAACTCCAGAAGGAAGCGAGTCGTTTACCCATTGTTTTAGGCTCAAATCTCCAGTAAACATTTCATCACTTGGCCTCTTCCTTGTGAATGTTTCCATCATCACGATACCAAAACTGTAGACGTCACAACTTGTTGATACAAGTCCATCTTGTCCATACTCTGCAACGACAAGTGAGAAATCATCAGTTCAAAGTATTTCTTAATAGTTCGACAGATAAGTGATGATGTGAGAAAGATAAAGGCAATAGAAGAAATTTAGGTACCTGGCGCAATGTATCCAATGGTCCCAATAGTGTTAGTTTGTCTAAAACTATCCTCTGCACCTAACAATTTCGCAATCCCAAAATCACTTAAATGTCCAACCATGTTTTGATCTAGCAAAATGTTGCTAGGCTTCAAATCGCAATGCACCACTGGCTCTGAATAACCGTTATGGAGATAGTCCAAGGCAGATGCTACATCTACCATTATGTCCAACCTATGCAACATGTCTAAGAATAAGTCATGAGAGTGTAACCATTTGTCTAGGGTGCCATTTGGCATGTACTCTAATATTAAGGCCTTGAACTTAGAGTGGGAACAAGAAGTTATGACTTTGGTCAGGTTCCTATGGCGAAGGTTGCGTAAGATCTCACATTCTGTTTCAAAGCTCTTGAATACCTTTACTGCGAATGTCATCCCGTCCTTTACCCCTTTGTACACCTTGCTAAAACTCCCAATACCAAGCAAATTGTCCGCGCTGAATCCATTTGTTGCTTGTTGAAGTTCATAATACGTTATTCCCGGTCAATATTTCTGTATTTGTAAATATTAATCCTGCAAAATATAAGTTAACGTAATGAAACAATAGTAATGAATTCGAGCCCACTGAATTCACAGTGTTTCCTTAAGGAATTTAATCCCCTCCTAGTACCCAAGGTAATGGATTATTTCCTCCCAGGATAGAACGAATAACACACTGGTGTAGCGGTACTTCAAACCCCAGTGTTTCGGCGAACACAAAGTTCGGTAGCAAATCACACTTACAGTTGCTTTGTTTGAAGTTAAAAAACAATGCAGAACGAAGGAG
>AWOL01S0006573.1:41311-61646 GCA_000715115.1 Nicotiana otophora | reverse complement strand
TTAATTGTCTTATTAATTTCATTGGAATTGGTTAGTTGTTAATTGGCTTACCTAGCGGGCTGGATTGGGTGCCATCACTACTAGTTGGATTTTGGGTCGTTACAATGTAATACTTGTACACTATTCAAAGTATGTTTGCTATACCTGTTTCGATGTTTACTACTATGCACGGTTAGACATCATAACACATGCTTCGTTAAACTAGAACATGTCTATAGGGCTTCAACTAATTAATCAATCAGTCACTTCTAGTGCTTTTATTTCGTTGTACTGCCACACTTAAATGACATGCCTATAGGGATGAAGTATTATAAAATCATATTCGATTGTCAGTCATTAGAAATCCTGCCTATAGGATAGTGTCACCCACCTAAGAAGCATGTTTATAAAATCAGCGCTATTAATATTGAGCTTTCAAACAACTGTACCACCTCATTGTGAAAACAATTAGAGATTATACCTATAGGACCTGCAATACCTTTAATCTGCCAGTGCATTAGTCTAAAGCTGCAATGTTACATGTACAATACTGGAAATCAAAATCACATAGAGACCATGTTTATAGGACTTAATGACTTAACGTGTTCTAATTTGAAACTGTCTACATGCGCGCAATTTGCTACTTACGTGTGGAGGCCAACTTGAGCCATTTATTGACTTTCTGTGAAGTCCTATATGTTTGGAATACGTGCCTAGTTTTATCATTTTGAGCATCCTAAGTAGTGCCTGGAACCTCCCAAATAGTAGGTCCAAAGCCTCCTGGACCAAAGGCATAGGACGGGTAGCGCAGGCATAGGAGACAATTTAGAATTGAATTAGAGTGCTTTAAGTAAACAACTTTATCATAGTAATTAGGTAGCAGGAGATGATAGTCTGTGCCCTCTGAATAATATGAGCAACCCTAACTCTAAAGAAGTTGCGAAGTATTACACGGTAAAATTTGGCCGGGACCCATAATTGTCGACCTCGATGAGTGCCTAACACCTTCTCTTTGACGTAATTTGAGCCGTTACCCGATTTTAGTAACACATACTAGTTAAAACAGAGTTATTTGAAACTAGGTGCCCTAAAACACCTGAAAATCATTGGGTGGTGACTCTTTTCTTTAAATACCCATTAAAAAGAGTTGTCACATGTCGAAGTCAGCTTTCGCGAGCAAAAGGGGAATGACAGTAACAATAAAGTTCGTGTCTTCAAGGCCGATTGTGACAATTTAGAGATTTGTTATAGATCCATATTGGAAATTTACTATTAATATTTTATGTGTTTAGTTACTACTTGTCGTACATCCTCCATGTCTACTTTATATATTTTACTACTGTTTGACCATTAGTAAGTGTCAAGTCGACCCCTCGTCACTACTTTTTCGAGGTTAGACTAGATAATTACTGGGTACGCGTTGTTTTACATACTCATGCTACACTTCTGTGTTGAATGTGCAGGTACTAAGACAAGTACTTCAAGTGGTCACACGAGGGCGTAGAAGCACTTCCACAGATACTTACTGGTAAGCCGCTTGCCTTGCTTCGATCTGCAGCACCGGATTCTCCTTCTACCTTGTTTACTATTCCTATTTATTTTACTTCGGACAATAGTGGTAGTAGTTTGTATATTCTTTAGATTGCTCATGCACCAGTGGCACCGAGTTTTGGGGGCTCTCTAAAGTTTATGCACTATTGTACTTATAATTACTATCACTGTGGTTTATGTATTATTCACACTTAATAATTTTGAGAAAGAAGTATGTACGGTTGCAGAGATTTAGCTTTTATTTGGTGTATTTAAGGAAACTTATGCTTTTAGAAATTAAAAAGAAATAATTAAACTGGAGGATCACGTCTGGGCTTGCCTAACAGCGGCGTTAGGTTCCATCATGACCTATTATAGGTTCTTGATGGTGACAGTTTGGTATCAGAGCTTCAGGTTCACATACGTCTCACGAGTGCTGAGCACTCCTAGTTAGTCTTGCGGAACAGTGCGAAGACGTTCGTACTTATCTTCGAGAGGCTAGGGTGTGTTAGGAAAACACTCTTTCTTCATCTCCTATCGTACAGTTGATATTATGCTAAGTATCCTTCTGTTATTCTCTCACAGATAGTGAAACCGCACGCGGTAGATGTACCCGGCGGTAGAAGGGCTACTCCCCCCATTGATTGAGGTCGAGGCAGAGGTTGGGGGAGGATCCCGCTCCTATTAGAGGATGAGGGAGTCCTAGAGTTGTTCCTGTTGTACCACCAGTGGATCCAGTGGAGGATCCTGTTAATGAGGAGCAGGATGAGGTGCCTGTAGCTGAGCTGGCCCTGACAAATTTCATAACTTCACCGGGATTTCATGATGTCATGGGTCGTATGATGCGGTTCATGGATTCTATGTCATAGGCTTGTTTATTTCTGGCGGACCGAGCAACATCTCAGGGGGGAGGGGAGCACAAACCCCTACCGCTTAGGCTCCAGAGCACACTACTGTTGTATATCAAACACACGGTGCACTACCTACAGGCAGGATCTAGCCAGTTGCCAGCCGCAACCGTTGAGCAGCAGAAGCAGTTGGACAGATGGACTAGGCTTCGTCCTCCAATCTTTGAGGGTGAGCGGTCATAGGACCCACATTATTTCATTGATCATTGCAAGGAAAAGCTACGTAACATGGGACTATTGGAGTCCAATAGGGTGGACTTCACCAAATTTCATTTTTAGGGCAAGGCCCGCAGATGCTGGCAGGCTTACCTCCATTGCAGGCCAACAGGTTAACCTCTCTTGGCATAGGATCAGTTTATGCATCAGTTCTTGGAAAAGTACATACTACCTTCAGAGAGAGAGTATCTTCGGGGTCAGTTCGAGTGGCTCTGTTAGGGTCATATTTATGTGACTGACTACGAAGAGATATTCACTGACTTATTTTTCCATGCAACTATTGTGGGATATAGAGAGGCTGCAGAGGTTTATTACATGTCTGCACCCTGAGATTCAGGTTTCTATGGCCCGTGAGGCAGATGTGGGGACTTCCTTTCGTCAAGTTATAGATATAGCTCGGTGGATCGAGCGTATCCATAACCCCGGCGGAGAGTTTGCATCAAGGGATAAGAAACCTCGACATTTTAGTGGATTCACTGAAGCCCTATTTGGGGGAAGATGTCAGTTCATAAGGGGCCAGTCTTGCAGGCACATGCATCTAGCACCACAACCTGCTCGGAGTGATCCAGCACGACTCTACTTCAGTGCTATTCCAGAGAGTACTTATCGTTCGCTAGCTATCCAGGGTTCCTCTAGTGGCTATTCAGGCCATCAGGGTAAGACTTTGGGTGAGCAGTTCTTTGGTTGTTTTAAGTGTGGGGAGTTAAGCCACGTGAAGAGGTTTTGTCCCAGACTACGGGGAAAGGCAATGCAGCAGGACCAACGGCCCATAATTACCGCACCAGCTACCACACCTCCCACCCAGCCGGCCAAAGGTAGAGGGCAGGTGGGTAGGGGTCTCCCTAAAGGTGGAGGCCAATCAAGTGGCGCTCCAGCTGAATACTATGCTTTCTTAGCCTGGCCAGATGGAGTCGCCTCCAATGTAGTGATCACAGGTTCTATTTCATCCGAGGTCTACTTATTCCTATGTTTTTTCTTTATTTTCTCCTTATATGGATTTCTCTCGTTAGTCCTTGGGTGGTCCTGTATATGTCCACGACAATGGGTAATTCTATTATTGTGGATCGGGTTTACCCGTTATGTGTAGTGACTTTCTATGGTTACGAGATCATATTAGATCTTCTTTTGCTCGATATGGTTGTTTTCGAGGTTATCTTGGGCACAAACTGATTGTTTCCTTACCATGCCATTCTTGATTGCCATACCAAGAATATTACCTTGGCGATGCCTGAGTTGCCCAGATTAGAGTGGAGGGGGTTCATTCGTTGGTACTTCTAGTTGGGTTATTTCTTTCTTAAAGGCTCGATATATGGCCGAGAAGGGTTGTTTTTCCAGTTTGGCCTTTGTTTGGGATACTACTACAAAGACTCCCGTGATAGATTTAGTGCCGATGGTACGAGCGTTTTCCGATGTATTTCCTGCTAACTTACCAGGTATGCCGCCGGATTGAGATATAGATTTCAACATTGATTTGGTGCCAGGCACACAGCCTATATCTACTTCACCTTACCGCATGGCTCCAAAGGAGTTGAGGCAATTAAAAGTGAAGCTTCGAGAATTTCTCGAGAAAGGGTTCATCTAGGCAAGAGTGTCGCCTTATGGCGTACCTGAGTTATTTGTGAAGAGGAAGGATGAGAGTATTCGGATGTGCATTGGATTACCGTAAGCTGACCAAAAACACCATCAAGAACAAGTACCTATTGCCACACATTGATGATTTGTTTGATCAGCTATATGGTGCTAGAGTGTCCTCAGAGATCTATTTGAGATTTGGGCATCATCAGCTGGAGATTCATGCTTTGGATGTTCCGAAGACGGCTTTCTTGACCAGATATGGGCCCCATGGATTTTTAGTTATGTCCTTTGTCTTAACTAACTCCCCAACGATGTTTATGGATTTGATGAATCAGGTGTTCATGCCAGTCTTCATTGATGAAACATTTATCTACTCGCATAGTATGGAGGAGCACGAGAATCATTTAAGGTTAGTGATTTAGACCTTTCGGGAACACAAGCTATATGCTAAGTTCTCCAAGTGCGAGTTCTGGTTAGATTTTGTAGCTTTATTGGAGTATGTTGTATCTAGTGAGAGTATTAAGGTGGTTCCTAGGAAGATTCAGGTTATTATCGTCGGTTTGTGGTTAGCGACCAAGATTGCGAGTTTCTTGGAATTAGTAGGTTATTATCGTCGGTTTGTGGATGTCGTGTCATCTATTGTAGCTCCTTTGACTAGATTGACCTAGAAGGGTGCTCCATTCAGATGGTCTGATAATTGCGAGGCAAGTTTTCAGAAACTCAAGACTGGATTGACTATAACGTCGGTCTTAGTGTTGCCCTCTGAATCAGGGATATATAGTGTGTATTGTGACGCTTCACGCATTTGCTTAGGTTGTGTATCGATTCAAGAGGGGTGAGTTATTGCATATGCTTCATGTCAACTAAATCCCCACAAGAAGAATTACCCCGTGCATGATTTGGAGTTGTCCGCGATAGTTCATGCCCTCAACATTTTGAGGTATTATCGTGAAGGGGTCTCTTGCGAGGTTTACACCGATCATCGCAGTTAAGTAATGTGATCTTAATCTGAGGTAGCGTAGGTAGCTTACGTTACTGAAGGATTATGATATTACTATCCTCTATCATCGGGGCAAGGGGAATATGGTCGCAGATGCCTTGAGCAGGAAAGTTGAGAGTATGGGTAGTTTGGCATTCATTTCAGCAGTGGAGAGGCCATTGGATTTGGACATCCAATACTTAGCCAACAAAATTTTGAGGTTGGATATTTCTGAGCCCAGTCAAGTTCTTGCATGTGTTGTGGCTCAGTCTTCTTTATTCAAGCGGATCAAGGATCGTCAATATGATGACCTGCACTTGTGCTAGTACTTAGAGAGACGTTTCTATGGGGTGATGCAAAAGAGGCTACTATCGATAATGATGGTGTTTTACGACTCCATAGTCATTTATGTGTTCCTAATGTTGATGGACTGAGGGGGACGATTCAAGAAGAGGCACACAGTTCATGGTATTCTATTCATTCAGGTTCTACAAAAATATATCGTGACTTGAGGCACAATTACTGGTGGTGGCGGATGAAGGACATAGTCGAGTATGTTGCGAGGTGTCTGAATTGCTAGCAGGTTAAGTATGAGCACTAGAGGCCAGGTGGCCTACTTCATAAAATTGTTATACTAGAGTAGGAGTGGGAGGCATCACTGTGTATTGCGTAGTTGGGTTGCCGCGGACGTTGAGGAGTTCGATGCTATTTGGGTCATTATCGACGGACTAAACAAGTATGCACAATTTATTCTGGTGGTGACTACGCACTCTTCAGAGAGGTTGGCCCAAATTTATATTTAGGATATTATAAATTTCTGGAGAGCAGTACAGAGTGAGTTGGGTACCCGAGTAGAGCTCAGCACAACTTTTCATCCGCAGACCAATGGGCAGTTGAAGCAGGCAGTTCATATTCTAGAGGATATACTCCGAGCATATGCTATTAACTTCGGAGGGCAGTGGGATCGATTCTTGCCTTTGGCTGAGTTTTCTTATAACAACAGTTATCAGTCTAGCAATGAGATGGCTCCAAGTCGGGATTTGAAGGTTCCAATACATTTTTATGAAGATGTTGGACTTAGGCATATGTTCGGATTGTGTTTCGGGTGGGCCGGAAGCGTTTCGGCACCTATTGCTGAAAGTTGGCATTGTGAAGGTTTTAGAATTTACTAAAAGTGACTTAAAGTGGATTTTTGTGTTATCGATGTCTGTTTGAGATTTCGAGCCTTAGAATAGGTTCGTATTGTGACTTATGAGTTGTTCATAAATTTTGTGTCATTCCGAGTTGTCTAAGTATGGTTCGACGCGTTTGGAGTTGGTTGAATTGAGTTTGAAGCTTAGAAGTTGATAAATGAGGTTTTGAGGTGCGATTCTTGATTTTGGTGTTGTTTTATATGTTCCAAGGCTTCGAGTAAGTCCACAACATGTTTAGGGACTTGTAAATGCATTTGGACGGTGTCCTGGGTTTCTCGGATGTATTTTGGACCACATGGCGCATAATCGAAATAGAGTGAAATTGCTCGTGTGCTGAAGTATTTTGTGATCGCGAGGGTTGTCTCGCGATTGCAAAGAAGGTCGATGAGGGGCCCTGACATTTACTCTTCATGAACGCAAAGAGGCTAATACGAATGCGGAGAAGGACCTCGTCCTCATTCGCAAACGCGAATGCGAATGCGAACACGAAGGAGGCTGGGAGTGGAATGGGGTTAGAGGCATAAGGCTTTCGTGTACACTACTATTTGAATGCAAATGTAAAGGTCAGGGTCAGCTGGGAATCATGAATGTGACCATAAGTTTGTGAACGCGAAGGGTACCTAAGTAGCTAGGATAAGTTTGCCTTCGCGATCACGAGGCATTTTCCGCGATCGCGAAGAAGAGCTGTCCTGGGCAGATTTAATGTTAATACAGGATTTGGCTCATTTTCTTTCATTTTAACTTGGGTTGGCCGGTCTTGAGAGCTCTTTTGAGATGATATTCATCAAGAACCACAAGGTAAGTGAATTATAACCATTTTTGAGTTAAATACATGGAATATAGGTAGAATTTCGCATGAACATTAGTGAAAATTGTGGGATTTAGTTGGAAACCTAGGGTTTGGTAAAAATGGGATTTTACCATGAAATTTATTATGGAATTGGGAATAAATTATAAATTTCAGTTCGTGAGGTCATGGGTAATATTTATCTTTGAAAATATTTAGAATTCGGGTACGTGGGCCCAGTGGTGACTTTTATGAATTTCCGAATTTGGTTGGCCAATTAGTTTAATAGTTAAATTATGTACTTTTGAGCATATATTGATCAGTTCATATGAGTTTTGATTAGTTTAGGATTGCTCGGCGTCATTTTAGGAGTTCTAGTGAGATTAAAGAGCCGGATAGTGAACTTGGAAGTGAGGTAACTTGATTAACCTTTAAGAGGGAATTTATCCCATTAGGTGTATTAATTGTTGTGTGCTACTTGTTGTGGGGAGATATGTATGCATGAGGTGACGTTAGTCTGTACGTAGCTATATTTATTTTACGTCGGGTAGACTTAGATTCACATCATGTTGTATTTACCCTGCGTACTTGATTTCCTTAATTTAAAACTGGTATTGAGGTTAGAATAAAAATATTGATTGAGCCTCTTACTTTGGAAAATTGTGAAATACTTTTTGAGCTATAGATTCGTGTCTTCTCGACTCATATGTAGTTCTGCAGCGAGGTAGTTTCTCTACTCATATGGGATCGGGGCCTTCTCATCGACATTGTTGTAAATTACTTTTATGAGATCGGGCCGTTCACCACTGCAGTATGGTAACATTATTCTTATAGGATCAGGTCGTTCACCACTGCAGTATGGTAACATTATTCTTATAGGATCAGGTCGTTCACCTCGACAGTATTGAGTATCACATTTCCTATAGGATCGGGCTGTTTGCCTCGCCAGACTCATGCTTAATACTTGAGATCAGATATGATTTTTGGTAATAGCTGAGTTCGTGCCTTCAAGGTCAGTTATGACATTATAATGATTTGTTATAGATCCACGTTGGAAAATTACTATTAATATTTTGTCTGTTTTCTTGCTACTTGTACACCCTCCATGTCTACTTTAGGCATTTTATTATTGTTTGACCACTAGAAAGTGTCAAGTCGACACCTCGTCACTACTTCTTCGAGGTTAGACTAGATACTTATTAGGTACGACTTGTTTTACGTACTCACGCTACAATTTTGCACTGAATGTGCAGGTACTGAGATAGGTACTTCATGTGGTCACACGGGCGCGTAGACGCACTTCCACAAAGACTTAGTGGTGAGTTGCTTGCCTTGCTTCAATCTACAGCACCAGAGTCTCCTTCCACCTTGTTTACTGTTCCTGTCTAGTTTACTTCGAACAGTAGTTGTAGTAGTATGTATATTCGCTAGATTG
This sequence comes from Nicotiana otophora, assembly GCA_000715115.1. Lineage (NCBI taxonomy): Eukaryota > Viridiplantae > Streptophyta > Magnoliopsida > Solanales > Solanaceae > Nicotiana > Nicotiana otophora. Next base: position 53,044 of record AWOL01S0006573.1, on the reverse strand, counting down.
CTCATGCATTTGTGGCACCGGGTTCTGGGTGCTTCTAGCCTTTATGCACTATTATACTTATAATTACTGTCACTGTGGTTTATGTATTATTCATACCTGATATTTGTAAGAAAGAAGTAGGTACGGTTGAATGAGATTTTACTTTTATTCGGTGCATTTAAGGAAACTTCCGTTTTTAAAAATTAAAAAGGAATAATAAAAGTGGAGGATCACGTATGGGCTTGCCATCACGACCTATTATAGTTCTAGGTCGTGACAATGATAGGGCCAATATGAGGCCCAATAAGACTGTAACAAATATTGTAATTAAGGATGTAGTAAAGACAATGTAAGTCCCAATATAGTAAACAGAATAATCACAGTGAGGCCTTTTTCATTTAGTATTAATCCTAAAGGGATTAATATGAGTCAATGTAACACCCCAAAATTTTTTGAAGTACTTAAGCGCTATTAAGAAAGTTGATGTGCGCTAATTATATTATTTTGTGTGCAGACAAGGAATATTATATGAATGATATCAATTGATCATGATAATATATGTATGAGGTGCATTAATAATCGTTTATGGTCTAAGAAGAGTCCCAAGGTTAGGTCAAGTTGAAACTTATATGATGGGATAATGTTTCAAGTGAGTTCGTACAAGACCTAACTTCAAACGAACATAACTGTCATGATATGAAATGTTATATGGTGTATTACTTATCAAAGGAAAGGTCTTTGTGTCTAGTTTCTAATTCTTCAAAGCGTTTGTCATTTGAACACTCCTACAAGACGTTATGACCAAATTACCAAATGCTGGCATAAGGTGATTCTGCGGCCAATTCTGCGATCGCAAAAGAGGTTATGTGACCGTAAAACGAGTCGTATACCTGGCCAGCGTAGCCCGGTTTTGGGAATCGATTGTGTGGTGCATTGTGCGACCTGCACACCCATTCTACGATCCATTACGCGACCACATACCTGATTTCGGAGGGTTAATTTTTCTATTTTCATAACATGGCCTCATTTTGATAAGTAGCCTTTGGGGCTTATTTTGGGGTGTTTTTCTAAGGATTGTAGAGAGAGGTAAGAGAATTTTATAGGGATAAGAGGGAACCAAACATTCTAATCATCCAATCCTGCACCAATCTTCATGTATCAAGGAAGCCAGTCATAAAATCTTCATCTAAGAGGTAAGATTCAAACCCCGAGTCTTTAATTTCGAGTTTGGGGTAAATGATTGGTGATTGGGAGTATGATTCTTGGGTGTAAGAGTATTATGTATATATTCTTGTTCCTATAAGGTTTGTGGAAATATTGTTGAGCTCAAATAAGTAAAGATTGGGTTGTGGAATGAAGCACATCTCGTAGGAGAACCTTGTAGCCAAATTTGCACACCTAGTGTTTGATACAATGCTCAAATAAGCTGAAACCGTGAATATCTTCCTAATTCGTGTTCAATTTTATGTCTCAAAATAGATTGGGATTTCTAGAATTTCCCGAATGTTGTAGTAATTAAAGGAAATCTCAAAGTGAGCTATGTTGGCTAAACTACTCTCTTAGAATTGTATTCAATGATGTTCCCGTAAGTTTCAAGTATGGTTGTCTCAAGTTCCTAATTCTATGTTCCAGGTTGTTCCCAATAAATTCGATTGTCCCAAATAAGCAAAGTGTCGAGAATTATGTATTCAAAACGTGTTCCGAATGTTCCTATCACGTTATCTTATCTTTCGGGAATGTGTTCAAGAATGATATGCGTATTAAAATGATATGTCTTTGGGTTGTAATTCAAATGAAGGTTATGATGCCAAATTGTGTGAGAAAACTCAATATTCTTAAGACTCTTAATTGCTCATATGTGTACCTAAAGTATTGATTGGAAATATCTTATTGTTGATAATCTATAAAGATGGTTGGAAGTGAAATAAGTGATGTGGAAACATAAAGTGTGGCCAACGTGCCAAGACTGAAAGTTATACTTATGGACAATGGTGCCAATGAAATGAAATGATGTGAGAAAGATTATGAAATGAGCTTTGATTCAACTGTTCTAAAATTGACTTTGAAAATAGAATTGCCTAAAAGCTTATGAACTCAAGTGATGCCCATATGTGGTTGTTTTATCTAATGCTATGTTTTATAAGTATATTCAATGTGTTTTGCATTCTTACTTATTCGTGAGTGTAAACTGTGCATTGCCCTTTTTGGGGAAAAGTATTTCAAGAATAAATGATGTGTTACTTGTTCAGGATTTTAGCTTGTGCTTCGATTGCCAATCATTTTACCCCATTTCTTGGAAAGAAATCCACTATGTGTAAAGTCTACATTACTAATGAACCTAAAGTTGTGATTTCTGGAATATTCTATTTGTTGATATTTATGATGATGATCCATGAGAGAGAAGAAATGAAAGTTTGGAATATGAAATACAACCATTGTGCCATGAAAGAAGAATCACATGTATGGCCTAGGGAGCCAATGCAATAATGATATGTGTATTAAAATGATATGTCTTTGGGTTGTAATTCAAATGAAGGTTATGATGCCAAATTGTGTGAGAAAACTCAATATGCTTAAGACTCTTAATTTCTCTTACGTGTACCGAAAGTATTGATTGGAAATGTCTTATTGTTGATAATCTATAAAGATGGTTGGAAGTGAAATAAGTCACTTGGGGACATAAAGTGTGGCCAACGCGCCAAGACTGAAAGTTATACTTATGGCCAATGGTGCCAATGAAATGAAATGATGTGAGAAAGATTATGAAATGAGCTTTGATTCAACTGTTCTAAAATTGACTTTGAAAATAGAATTGCCTAAAAGCTTATGAACTCAAGTGATGCCCATATGTGGTTGTTTTAGCTAATGCTATGTTTTGTAAGTATATTCAATGTGTTTTGCATTCTTACATATTCGTGAGTGGAAATTGTGCATTGCCCTTTTTGGGGAAAAGTATTTCAAGAATAAATGATGTGTTACTTGTTTATGATTTTAGCTTGTGCTTCGATTGCCAATCATTTTACCCCATTTCTTGGAAAGAAATCCATTGTGTTTAAAGTCTTCATTACTAATGAACCTAAAGTTGTGATTTCCGAAATATTCTATTTGTTGATATTTATGATGATGATCCATGAGAGAGAAGAAATGAAAGTGTGGAATATGAAATACAACCATTGTGCCATGAAAGAAGAATCACATGTATGGCCTAGGGAGCCAATGCAATAATGATATGTGTATTAAAATGATATGTCTTTGGGTTGTAATTCAAATGAAGGTTATGATGCCAAATTGTGTGAGAAAACTCAATATGCTTAAGACTCTTAATTGCTCATATGTGTACCTAAAGTATTGATTGGAAATGTCTTATTGTTGATAATCTATAAAGATGGTTGGAAGTGAAATAAGTGACTTGGGGACATAAAGTGTGGCCAACGTGCCAAGACTGAAAGTTATACTTATGGCCAATGGTGCCAATGAAATGAAATGATGTGAGAAAGATTATGAAATGAGCTTTGATTCAACTGTTCTAAAATTGACTTTGAAAATAGAATTGCCTAAAAGCTTATGAACTAGAATGATGCCCATATGTGGTTGTTTTATCTAATGGTATGTTTTGTAAGTACATTCAATGTATTTTTCATACTTACATATTCGTAAGTGGAAATTTGTGCATTTCCCTTTTTGGGGAAAAGTATTTCAAGAATAAATGATGTGTTACTTGTTTATCATTTTAGCTTGTGCTTCGATTTCCAATCATTTCACCCCAATTCTTGGAAGGAAATCCATTGTGTTTAAAGTCTTTATTACTAATGAACCTAAAGTTGTGATTTTCAGAATATTCTATTTGTTGATATTTATGATGATGATCCATGAGATAGAAGAAATCAAAGTGTGGAACTGAAATACAACCATTGTGCTATGAAAGAAGAATCACATGTATGGCCTAGGGAGCCAATGTAATAATGATATGTGTATTAAAATGATATGTCTTTGGGTTGTAATTCAAATGAAGGTTATGATGCCAAATTGTGTGAGAAAACTCAATATGCTTAAGACTCTTAATTGCTCATATGTGTACCTAAAGTATTGATTGGAAATGTCTTATTGTTGATAATCTATAAAGATGGTTGGAAGTGAAATAAGTGACTTGGGGATATAAAGTGTGGCCAACGCGCCAAGACTGAAAGTCATACTTATGGCCAATGGTGCCAATGAAATGAAATGATGGGAGAAAGATTATGAAATGAGCTTTGATTCACCTGTTCTAAAATTGACTTTGAAAATAGAATTGCCTAAAAGCTTATGAACTAGAATGATGCCCATATGTGGTTGTTTTAGCTAATGCGATGTTTTGTAAGTACATTCAATGTGTTTTGCATTCTTACATATTCGTGAGTGGAAATTGGTGCATTGCCCTTTTTGGGGAAAAGTATTTCAAGAATAAATGATGTGTTACTTGTTTATCATTTTATCTTGTGCTTCGATTCCCAATCATTTTAACCCATTTCTTGGAACGAAATCCATTGTTTTAAAGTATACATTACTAATGAACCTAAAGTTGTGATTTAAGAAATACTCTATTTGTTGATATTTATGATGATGATCGATGAGAGAGAAGAAATGAAAGTGTGGAATATGAAATATAACCATTGTGCCATGAAAGAAGAACCGCATGTATGGCTTAGGGAGCCAATGCAATAATGATATGTGTATTAAAATGATATGTCTTTGGGTTGTAATTCAAATGAAGGTTATGATGCCAAATTGTGTGAGAAAACTCAATATGCTTAAGACTCTTAATTTCTCATATGTGTACCGAAAGTATTGATTGGAAATGTCTTATTGTTGATAATCTATAAGGATGGTTGGAAGTGAAATAAGTGACTTGGGGACATAAAGTGTGGCCAACGTGCCAAGACTGAAAGTTATACTTATGGCCAATGGTGCCAATGAAATGAAATGATGTGAGAAAGATTATGAAATGAGCTTTGATTCAACTGTTCTAAAATTGACTTTGAAAATAGAATTGCCTAAAAGCTTATGAACTCAAGTGATGCCCATATGTGGTTGTTTTAGCTAATGCTATGTTTTGTAAGTATATTCAATGTGTTTTGCATTCTTACATATTCGTGAGTGGAAATTGTGCATTGCCCTTTTTGGGGAAAAGTATTTCAAGAATAAATGATGTGTTACTTGTTTATGATTTTAGCTTGTGCTTCGATTGCCAATCATTTTACCCCATTTCTTGGAAAGAAATCCATTGTGTTTAAAGTCTTCATTACTAATGAACCTAAAGTTGTGATTTCCGAAATATTCTATTTGTTGATATTTATGATGATGATCCATGAGAGAGAAGAAATGAAAGTGTGGAATATGAAATACAACCATTGTGCCATGAAAGAAGAATCACATGTATGGCCTAGGGAGCCAATGCAATAATGATATGTGTATTAAAATGATATGTCTTTGGGTTGTAATTCAAATGAAGGTTATGATGCCAAATTGTGTGAGAAAACTCAATATGCTTAAGACTCTTAATTTCTCTTACGTGTACCGAAAGTATTGATTGGAAATGTCTTATTGTTGATAATCTATAAGATGGTTTGAAGTGAAATAAGTGACTTGGGGACATAAAGTGTGGCCAAGGTGCCAAGACTTAAAGTTATACTTATGACCAATGGCGCCAATGAAATGAAATGATGTGAGAAAGATTATGAAATGAGCTTTGATTCAATTATTCTAAAATTGACTTTGAAAATAGAATTGCCTAAAAGCTTATGAACTCAAGTGATGCCCATATGTGGTTGTTTTAGCTAATGCTATATTTTGTAAGTATATTCTATGTGTTTTGCATTCTTACATATTCGTGAGTGGAAATTTGTGCATTTCCTTTTTTGGGGAAAAGTATTTCAAGAATAAATGATGTGTTACTTGTTTATCATTTTAGCTTGTGCTTCCATTTCCAATCATTTTACCCTAATTCTTGGATAGAAATCCATTGTGTTTAAAGTCTTCATTACTAATGAACCTAAAGTTGTGATTTTCGAAATATTCTATTTGTTGATATTTATGATGATGATCTATGAGAGAGAAGAAATGAAAGTATGGAATATGAAATACAACCATTGTGCCATGAAAGAAGAATCACATCTATGGCCTAGGGAGCCAATGCAATAATGATATGTGTATTAACATGATATGTCTTTGGGTTGTAATTCGAATGAAGCTTATGATGCCAAATTGTGTGAGAAAACTCAATATGCTTAAGACTCTTAATTGCTCATATGTTTACCTAAAGTATTGATTGGAAATGTCTTATTGTTGATAATCTATAAGATGGTTGGAAGTGAAATAAGTGACTTGGGGACATAAAGTGTGGCCAAGGTGCCAAGACTTAAAGTTATACTTATGGCCAATGGCGCCAATGAAATGAAATGATGTGAGAAAGATTATGAACTGAGCTTTGATTCAATTGTTCTAAAATTGACTTTGAAAATAGAATTGCCTAAAAGCTTATGAACTCAAGTGATGCCCATATGTGGTTGTTTTAGCTAATGCTATATTTTGTAAGTATATTCTATGTGTTTTGCATTCTTACATATTCGTGAGTGGAAATTTGTGCATTTCCTTTTTAGGGGAAAAGTATTTCAAGAATAAATGATGTGTTACTTGTTTATCATTTTAGCTTGTGCTTCCATTTCCAATCATTTTACCCCAATTCTTGGATAGAAATCCATTGTGTTTAAAGTCTTCATTACTAATGAACCTAAAGTTGTGATTTTCAAAATATTCTATTTGTTGATATTTATGATGATGATCTATGAGAGAGAAGAAATGAAAGTGTGGAATATGAAATACAACCATTGTGCCATGAAAGAAGAATCACATGTATGGCCTAGGGAGCCAATGCAATAATGATATGTGTATTAAAATGATATGTCTTTGGGTTGTAATTCAAATGAAGGTTATGATGCCAAATTGTGTGAGAAAACTCAATATGCTTAAGACTCTTATTTGCTCATATGTGTACCTAAAGTATTGATTGGAAATGTCTTATTGTTGATAATCTATAAGATAGTTGGAAGTGAAATAAGTGCCTTGGGGACATAAAGTGTGGCCAACGCGCCAAGACTGAAAGTCATACTTATGGCCAATGGTGCTAATGAAATGAAATGATGTGAGAAAGATTATGAAATGAGCTTTGATTCAACTGTTCTAAAATTGACTTTGAAAATAGAATTCCCTAAAAGCTTATGAACTAAAATGATGCCCATATGTGGTTGTTTTAGCTAATGATATGTTTTGTAAGCACATTCAATGTGTTTTGCATTCTTACATATTCATGAGTGGAAATTGTGCATTGCCCTTTTTGGGGAAAAGTATTTCAAGAATAAATGATGTGTTACTTGTTTATCCTTTTAGTTCGTGCTTCGATTGCCAATCATTTTACCCCATTTCTTGGAAAGAAATCCATTGTGTTTGAAGTCTTCATTACTAATGAACCTAAACTTGTGATTTTTGAAATATTCTATTTGTTGATATTTATGATGATGATCCATGAGAGAGAAGAAATGAAAGTGCGGTATATGAAATACAACCATTGTGCCATGAAAGAAGAATCACATGTATGGCCTAGGGAGCCAATGCAATAATGATATGTGTATTAAAATGATATGTCTTTGGGTTGTAATTCAAATAAAGGTTATGATGCCAAATTGTGTGAGAAAACTCAATATGCTTAAGACTCTTAATTGCTCTTATGTGTACCTAAAGTATTGATTGGAAATGTCTTATTGTTGATAATCTATAAGATGGTTGGAAGTGAAATAAGTGCCTTGGGGACATAAAGTGTGGCTAAGGTGCCAAGACTGAAAGTTATACTTATGGCCAATGGTGCCAATGAAATGAAATGATGTGAGAAAGATTATGAAATGAGCTTTGATTCAACTGTTCTAAAATTGAATTTTAAAATAGAATTGCCTAAAAGCTTATAAACTAAAATGATGCCCATATTTGGTTGTTTTAGATAATGCTATGTTTTGTAAGTATATTCAATATCTTTTGCATTCTTACATATTCGTGAGTGAAAATTATGCATTGCCCTTTTTGGGGAAAAGTATTTCAAAAATAAATGATGTGTTACTTGTTTATGATTTTAGCTTGCGCTTCGATTGCTAATCATTTTACCCCATTTGTTGGAAAGAAATCCATTGTGTTTAAAGTCTTCATTACTAATGAACCTAAAGTTGTGATTTCCGGAATATTCTATTTGTTGATATTTATGATGATGATCCATGAGAGAGAAGAAATGAAAGTGTGGAATATGAAATACAACCATTGTGCCATGAAAGAAGAATCACATGTATGGCCTAGGGAGCCAATGCAATAATGATATGTGTATTAAAATGATATGTCTTTGGGTTGTAATTCAAATGAAGGTTATGATGCCAAATTGTGTGAGAAAACTCAATATGCTTAAGACTCTTAATTGCTCATATGTGTACCTAAAGTATTGATTGGAAATGTCTTATTGTTGATAATCTATAAAGATGGTTGGAAGTGAAATAAGTGACTTGGGGACATAAAGTGTGGCCAACGTGCCAAGACTGAAAGTTATACTTATGGCCAATGGTGCCAATGAAATGAAATGATGTGAGAAAGATTATGAAATGAGCTTTGATTCAACTGTTCTAAAATTGACTTTGAAAATAGAATTGCCTAAAAGCTTATGAACTCAAGTGATGCCCATATGTGGTTGTTTTAGCTAATGCTATGTTTTGTAAGTATATTCAATGTGTTTTGCATTCTTACATATTCGTGAGTGGAAATTGTGCATTGCCCTTTTTGGGGAAAAGTATTTCAAGAATAAATGATGTGTTACTTGTTTATGATTTTAGCTTGTGCTTCGATTGCCAATCATTTTACCCCATTTCTTGGAAAGAAATCCATTGTGTTTAAAGTCTTCATTACTAATGAACCTAAAGTTGTGATTTCCGGAATATTCTATTTGTTGATATTTATGATGATGATCCATGAGAGAGAAGAAATGAAAGTGTGGAATATGAAATACAACCATTGTGTCATGAAAGAAGAATCACATGTATGGCCTAGGGAGCCAATGCAATAATGTTATGTGTATTAAAATGATATGTCTTTGGGTTGTAATTCAAATGAAGGTTATGATGCCAAATTGTGTGAGAAAACTCAATATGCTTAAGACTCTTAATTGCTCATATGTGTACCTAAAGTATTGATTAGAAATGTCTTATTATTGATAATCTATAAAGATGGTTGGAGGTGAATTAAGTGACTTGGAGACATAAAGTGTGGCCAACGTGCCAGGACTGAAAGTTATATTTATGGTCAATGGTGCCAGTGAAATGAAATGATGTGAGAAAGATTATGAAATGAGCTTTGATTCAACTGTTCTAAAATTAACTTTGAAAATAGAATTGCCTAAAAGCTTATGAATTCAAGTGCTGCCACATGGATTAAGGGTTTTTGGGATGGGATAGACTGGGCTATGGTTTGGGTAGATTAGTGGCCCAAAATTGGTTAGAATGGGCTATTATTTAAATACCCAAATTTTTATCAAAATGATTTATAAACAATGCTTAATAAATAAATGAAATTATTATTTATGCACTGAAATGATTAAAATAATAACTTAGTATTATAAAAAATATATATATGCTATTTTGACACAACTAATATAAAATAAAGAGCAATTGTGTATGAATATAGGTCATTATTGCAAAATTAGATAAATAGCTTAAGAATGCTAATATAATTATATGGAATGAAATAAAATATTTGAAACATATATTATAGGTCAAAAAATAATAAATTTAGGTAACTAAGGCATCACAAAATAATTTAAATGGATAATTACTAGATATTTATATAATTTAAATGCACGAAAAGTAATTTAAAGCTCTTATAACATTATGGACAATTATAAAAAATGCTTGTATAGGTTTGTTAACTAAGTAATGATGCAAAAAATGCTATTTTGAAAGTATATATATATTTTGGAAAATATGAGGGGAAAATTGGGTATCAACAGCTGCCCATCTTTACCCGGGAGTGATGAAAGAGTTGTCGGGTAAAAAAGATGATGACCGATTTTGACCGAATGAGGTGATTTAAAAAAATGGAGGCCTGATTTATGAGTTGCCTACATATCCCTGGTGTTACGGGAATCAGGTTGTGTGCAGTTCTGGATCCAATGGTGAACGATATCGATGGAGTTATTATAGGAATGATCGTATGTTTTTGGAAAGGGTTCCTTTGGGTAGGGCAATATCGGATGAGTTTATACGGAATCGTAAATACGAATCTGAAATATTATGAATGTGTCTCTAAACGAGTATCTGAATGGTTATCAAGTAAGAGTGGGCAACTAATGGTTATTGGTTGCATTTGAAGTAATTGTAGGATGTGAATATTGAATGGAAACTGGAGTGAAGATTTCTCCAATAAGGAGAACGGTTACTTCCTGGATTACCTGCAAGACTTAAAACACGATGCATGCAAATATATAGGGGTTATTGTGAAGATTCAATCTTAATGCAAATTCCCTTTGGACCATGAAGATTGTCTTCGGATGGTGAGGATAATATCCTTAGACCATGGCATCCTGGGCTATGAAGTGTGTGATAAGGGATTCACAGGCCATGAAATGATGCCGTAGGGCCATGAGGATGGTGCCTTTGGACTATGACGCCTTTGAATAATGATGTGCAATACTGAGAGACCCTCATGCCATGGAATGGTGTCTCCCGGCTATGGGGATGATGCCTTCGGACTATGACGCCTTTGGATAAAATGGCAATATTTCAGCCTATAAGTTCAAAGATGTGACGCTTGGTCACATGCGAAGATGAGACAAGACAAGGCTTAGTCTTGTGTAAGATGAGGGCAGTGCTTAGACCTAGGTGAACAGAGGATATTGCTAGGTCTTAGGTAGTGTAGTGGGGGATAGTATATAATCCTGAGGAAAAGGCAGTGCTTAGCCGTATGCAAGAGGGGGAGGCAGGTCTTATCCTCATGCGAATGGTAAGCATGAGGTAACTGCGAATGGCACGAGAAGTTACCAATGGCACTAGTTGACGATATTTAAGTAGGGCAAATGGTAACTTCTTGTGCCATTGTTTGTGATTATCTACCATCTTCCTTAATATCTTCTTGATGTTCTTATTGGCGGCTTCCACAGCTCCATTCATTTGTGGCATGTATGCTGTGGAATTCTTATGCTTTATCTTGAATGTTTCACTCATGGATTTTATCAAATCACTGTTAAGGTTGGCGGCGTTGTTGGTGATGATTGATTCTGGAGTGCCGAATCGATAGACAATACGATCCCTAACGAAATCTGTGACGTCCTTTTTAGTTATAGCCTTGTAAGATGTGGCTTCAACCCATTTTGTGAAATAGTCTACGGCTACTAGAATGAACTTGTGCCCGTTTGAAGCGGCAGGTTCGATTTGACTGATGACATCCATTCCCTAAGCGAAGAAAGGCCAAGGTGCACTTGTTGCATTGAGTTCATTGGGTTGCACTCGTATCATATCCTCATGTACTTGGCATTGATGACACTTTTGGACATCTTTGATGCAGTCTGTTTCAATAGTCATCCAGAAATATCCCGCTCTTAATATCTTCTTAGCTAAAACAAAGCCATTCATGTGTGGTCCGCAATTTCTGGCATGTATCTCTTCGAGCAATTTGGATGCTTCCTTGGCGTCGACACAC
>AWOL01S0006572.1:57164-76405 GCA_000715115.1 Nicotiana otophora | reverse complement strand
GGTGAACACTAAAATAGTAGTCACCAAATTTTACCATTATTTTTTATGAAGGCGAATTGATAAGAAAAGGAACTTCCATGTGTATAAAATCACAAGGGAAGGAGGCCCCTAGTCCAAGTATAATAGCATAGTGGGTGCAAGGGTGAAGATACTAGAGTGGTTTGGCACTTCTGGTCAGCTTTCTTTCGTTCGGGCTTTCTTTCTTCTGCCTTTACGCGAGCCAATTATGCGTGGCGCTGATGATGAAGGCGTCATTTACTATACTACTATCGGCCNAAAGGTACTTCCATGTGTATAAAAGCACAAGGGAAGGAGGCCCCTAGTCCAAGTATAATAGCATAGGGGGTGCAAGGGTGAAGATACTAGAGTGGTTTGGCACTCCTGTTCAGCTTTCTTTCGTTCGGGCTTTCTTTCTTTTGCCTTTACGCGAGCCACNTACAGCATGAGCAGTTGAGTACAGTACTATCATGCCTTTGTTTTGTTGTGTGAAGAAAGTAAAAAACTTGCGAAGCCTGCACCTCAATCACCCTACCTGTGTGAATTTGAACGAACTTAAAAGTAAACCCAGCTTAATCTGGTTTTCCACCTATTTTGTAATGTTTGGACATTTCTAGCAAAGTCTAAAGGACTTATTCGTTGCCGATTTGGGGTTCTGATGGAAGATACTGCTGAGGTTATACACCAAGTACACATGTGATTCTGCTCTGGCAGAAGTGCACGCGCAATTCAGCTTTGGAAAACCTCCTTGAGGTCCCGAGAGAGATGATGTTCATAGTCAACCTCTGCCTCTCATATAGCTTTTTTTTCCAACACTTCTATANTTTTACACTTTAGGTTTTACCATACTATACATGCAAACATAACAAATAAAACCAAACAAAGATAGTTAGAATAGATAGGAGTCTATCTCCGGTAGGCACCAGAGTAGATCTACACTAAAAGAAAAGAACACCAGACATGAAAATAAATGTCTCAAGAAACTTATTGAAACCTTCTAAAACTAAAAAGAGTAGACAGACTCTTTTAGTTTTCTCGGGCACCATGGAAGATTGCCTCCACGATCAGTGTCTGCTCCTCCTGGCGTAGTCCCTCGAGTATTTCTTCTAGTTTCCGAATTCTTTGACGGCTTGCTTCCATTCAGGCTTCAATAGCTTCCGGGTTCACAGAGCGAAGATGCCTCAAGAAACCATTTAACATTGTTCGACTCTTTCGAAGATAATTTTATACATTTTATATTTCAACGTTAAAGTCCAGCAAGTCGCTAGGGAATGTCGAGAATTTAAGTAGGGAGGGCAATGGCTTCTCAAAATACAGTGGTAAAAAATTTANAGGAAAGCGGGTAGGCCGCCTGGGTGAGACAAAGCAGAATAATCTAACTGGAGGAGTGAAAGCCAGGATGGCTTGGTAAGCAAGCAATCCGTTATGTGGGCGCCAACTCCAAGTTCCCTCTCTTCTTTCTTTTTTTTGTCACGATCAAAATGAAAGGTTGTTCTCTGGGCCTATCTTTTGCTCCCAGAGATGCTGGTTCGAGTCCAGCTCGTGAAAGAGTTTGTGAGTATACCTCGGGATGACTTTTTATCCACTACTCATCCTCGAAATCTAGTCTAGTTCAGCCATAGAGGACTTGATACTTATCTTCGACAAACCTCAAGCGGGACGAGTCAATAGCAGATGCGGATTTTATTTAATAGCTGCGCTTACGCCTTCAACCCCGAAAAGGTCGGATTCGTGCAAAAAAGTAACATCCGAGATTTGTGAACAGACCGGCTTGGGACAGAGAAATCCGGATGAATACCACAAGGGGGGGGCATAGGGCTGTGTGAACGCGGCTTTCACTAAGAGAAAGATGTGCCTACAATGAAACTGTTAGACCTTTGTTGATGCACATGAATTATCTTTCCAGCCGGTGAAGCTAAGAAAAGAAGCCCTTAGAAAGCAGAGCTAGACCCACACAAATGCTTAATCGAAAGCTCTGTCCTCCTTCCCCTCCTACCAGATCGAAAAGAAGAAGCTTGCTCTTCCGACCCAAAAGGCTTTTGCCGTGATATTACTTCCCCCTATTCGACGATTCACTCTTCCTGGACTTGCTTGACTCGTCCGAAAAAAGAGGGAAAGTGCTAAGACCGCTAATGCAGCTAGGGGAGTTTAAGGACTCATTTCCAAGGCTAGAAGCCTAGACTAGACTAGAAAGGAGATTGCTTTGGTCTTCAGTCAGCTCTACTAGATGCAGTTGCCCAGGAATCCAATGCACTAACTCCTGGAAGCTCCATTCATGCCCACCTACCGACCGAGGAAGACGCTACCGATCCCTGAATCGAGGGACTACGCGCTTTCAATCCCTTACAGCTGCCTTCCAAGCCCTTCCACTGCCCGAACTACCAATCGCCCCACTATCTGCTAGTCTGGTTCGACTCGAACTTCTGTCATGTCAAGCTTCCTGACCTGCTTTGTACCAGCCGGTATTTTGTGTACTTCGGGGCGCTGACTAGCCCTGCTCAACGCCCTACACCCTTCTCTTGAGCGCTTCATTGAGCATTTCTCTTTCCTATCCCGTCCTTACGCTACGCTATCCATAAGGTTGACCTAGCCCTCTCTTCTCTCTCTTTGTCCACGCGAAGATTCCATTCCTTTCCTAGCCTATTCAATGTGGTCATGTATGTAATAGAATTCAATGGGAAGACCTCCTAGTTGGACCCAGACTGCGATGGTAGTGAATGTGGCCTCAGCTCCCACAAATGCAGGCTCCCAAAGCCTTAGACTGAGATAGTACCACAAAGCAGGGGTTAACATAAATGACTCTATGGAAGTCCTCTCCCACTTGAAAGCTAAATAAGGAGAAGAAGTGCCCCAAATCAATGCATTCCATTCTTAGCAGAGGTTCCTTCCATATAATCCCTCGAAGTACTTCGCTCACCTTCGAAGAGTGAAAGGATCATTCAAAGCAGACTAAAGGCATAGGGCAAAGGAGCTTAGAAGGGGAGTAGTAAGGTATGAAATCACTTAGATAGAAGCATGTTGGATGACGGAACGATGACTTCATGCTTAAATTCTAAATTTTAGATTTCTGACCTTGAGAAATGACGTAAGTGATAGATGGAATCGTTCAGTAGGCTAGTTTCCATTTTCGATTGAGAAAGCGGCGGGCCCAGTGAGCTCTCCAATAGTGCACCGAAACGGGGCCGGAGAGACGGTAAACCTTAGATCGGCTAAGATCGAATTGAACTGTCTTTGATTGAGCGAATCCTGCCCGATTTTGATTTCCGTCCCCGCGGGAGACATCGTAAATAGTTAAATGTTTGATTCCCCTATTGAATTAGGAATCGATTGAATGGGACTTGCCTATCCCTTATTCATATCCGATTTTTCTCTCTTTCTTTTTGATACTTGGTTGGCAGGGTCAGGGCCTTTCTCACTGGGCGAGCTAATCCGTATTATTCTATGTCAATGTGACCTTAACGGCCTTTATTTTAAGCAATTATTCGCTCCAAGACGCACGACAAGACCTTCGATCTCTCTCTCTCCATAATTGATATGGAAGTTGGAAAAAATCAACCACTCAAAGCTGACCTCAAAATGTTCCAAACACGCATAAGTGTGAAGATTGAAGACCTTCTTTTCTATATTTCATATAGTTGATTAGTACAAAAGAAAAGGGCACTGGTTCACGCATTACGGGTAGATTCCTCTTACCTAAGAAATGGAAGGGGGCACTTCACCGAATGATAGGTAAAGTATGGGACGTTCAGTAAACAATCCCTTAGCTCAAGTCCTCGGAGATACCCAAGGCAGCTCCCCGTGTCCTTTATACCCAACAGGACAAGAGTATACAGGTCCGCCAGGGGCGAATAAGAGCTCGTCGAACCGTCATTCTTTACTTCCGGGGTCAATCAATAGGTAGTCCTCCAATTTCTTCTCGAAAGCCTGTTTATAAGAAATAGCTTATGCCACTCGTATTGCCCCGGATTGACAAAAGAGGCTTGGATTGGAGATTCTTGTGTAAACATTCAAGTTGACAATCGGCTTTCTAGACAGCCAGTGGACTCTGAAACCAATACCAATGATTTCGCTGGATCTAAGAATAACGTAGCACAGAAAACCGGACTCACCAAGGATGGCGAATGGGCAATACGTAGAGGTTGCTCCGCTTCCTATGGATTGTTTTATAGCGGTACGATTACGATGCTTGCTCCGAATGGAAGAGAGACGGCTTTCCTTTCGGATGTTGCAAACGCACAAACGAAACACCTTAGTCAGCGGAAGAAGTCACTCTCAATCCGATCTAGCAAGAAATGCTTTACCGGTAAAGTAAAGCGAGAGACAGTCGATCCTTTCTTAGGGTTCCAAGTAATTCAACCAGTGCCAAGAAAAGTATCCGGTTGTAGAGCGAGGCAGCAGAGGGGAGTTGGCACAATATGTAATCCCTAGGGTATCGGTGTCGGAGAAGGGGATCACTCAATGCTGCTACAGGCACTCATTAGTTCGGATTGGGTAGCGTGAAGGAGATAATAGAAGGACCCGCCGAAAGTAGTTCCGTCTTTCCAGGTCTTCCGGAGTAAAAATTTCCTCATCCAATAGCATTCTTAGTTAGTACCATTCAACTAAGCCTGTTTTTGACGAGTGAAGCGGCTAGGCTACATGCTTAGCCTAGTATTCCCGGATTGGTATTGGATAAGAAAGATTTTGCTTTCTTCCCACTCATGAAGAACAATAAAGTGAGGGGAGGGCTTCCGTGGAAAAAGGGTAAGTTTGGGATGAGAGGGTGAACACTAAAATAGTAGTCACCAAATTTGACTATTTTTTTTTTATGAAGGCGAATTGATAAGAAAAGGTACTTCCATGTGTATAAAAGCACAAGGGAAGGAGGCCCCTAGTCCAAGTATAATAGCATAGGGGGTGCAAGGGTGAAGATACTAGAGTGGTTTGGCACTCCTGGTCAGCTTTCTTTCGTTCGGGCTTTCTTTCTTCTGCCTTTACGCGAGCCAATTATGCGTGGCGCTGAAGAGGAAGGCGTCATTTACTGTACTACTATCGGCCATACAATGATGGCATTGTGGATCTCATTCGTATTCCAGTTTTTTTGGACAAAGTTAGAGTAGTCATTTAGGGAATAAGTCTTTTTAAATTATTCTATTAGCATAGCATTAAGTGGTAAACATTTTACACTTTTGGTTTTACCATACTATACATGCAAACATAACAAATAAAACCAAACAAAGATAGTTAGCATAGATAGGAGTCTATCTCCAGTAGGCACCGGAGTAGATCTACACTAAAAAAAAAAAGAACACCAGACATGAAAACAAATGTCTCAAGACACTTATTGAAACCTTCTAAAACTAAAAAGAGTCGACGGACTCTTTTAGTTTTCTCGGGCACCAAGGAAGATTGCCTCCACGATCAGTGCCTGCTGCTCCTGGCGTAGTCCCTGGAGTCTTTCTTCTAGTTCCCGAATTCTTTGACGGCTTGCTTCCATTCGGGCTTCAATAGCAGCCGGGTTCACGGAGCGAAGATGCCTCAAGAAACCATTTAACATTATTCGAGTCTTTCGAAGAAAATTTTATACATTTTGTATTTCAACGTTAATTTCAGCAAGTCGCTGGGGAATGTCGAGAATTTGAGCAGGGAGGGCCATGGCTTCTCGATATACACTGGTAGAAAATTTCTGTTTTTTGTTTTTTTTTGTAGAGCACGAAGGCTTATCGAGCCTCTTTTTATAGAGTGTATAGCAATTCTGCCAATGCAGTACGAATTGCATGGCTGGCACAATATGAGTACTATAACCACGCTGCCTGTATGAAAAAACAAACTTTGCAGAACCCTTTCACCTAATCGATCGTGGTGAAGTCAGCAATGGATTCGGCGGATCATACACCTTACGCTAGGATTTGGGAAGGACATTTACGAGACTGAGGTGAGTTTTAAGAGAAAGACGGGGGTGGATTTTTTTGCTCTAACTGGCTGTGAGCATGGGAATTGCGTTGCCGAGCAGAGGGCGGAGAGGAATTTGGTGTTGCAGGTTTGATGACTGTGAGAGGGGTTGAAAATTTATTGGTTTTTTTTAGCAGGTATATTGGGATGAATGAACATATTATAGATTATATAATGTAGAAGAGCCATACGGCACGAGCAGTTGAGTACAGTACTATCATGCCTTTCTTTTGTTGTGTGAAGAAAGTAAAAAACTTGCGAAGCACGCACCTCAATCACCCTGCCTGTGTGAATTGAACGAACTTAAAAGTACAACCAGCTTAAGCTGGTTTTCCACCTATTTTTTAGTGTTCGGCCATTTCTAGCAAAGTCTAAAGGACATATTCGTTGCCGATTTGGGGTTCTGATGGAAGATACTGCTGAGGTTATACACCAAGTACACACGTGATTCTGCTCTGGCAGAAGTGCACGCGCAATTCAGCTCTGGAAAAACTCCCTGAGGTCCAGAGAGAGATGAAGTTTATAGTCAACCTCTGCCTCTCAGATAGCTTTCTTTTCCAACACTTCTATGTGGAGATGGATGTAATATTAATATGATTGATAGTTTAAGTTTACTATTTGCAGTTTTCCAAAGTCTCAAATTTAGGGCTTGGTTCCGGCCTTGTTTCGTAGTGAATTTATGGATTTGAATACTTCTAACACTGAATTCTCTTTTGTAAATTCAACTTGACTTGTACCTGGAACAGAGAAAAAGGGTATCCAATTGAAATCCAGTTTTTTCTATTTTTCGCTTAGATGTGCTCGGCAGATGCTAAAGCCAGAGCGTGATGGCAAGAATTGATCGAGCGAAGAATCACAGTTCTCAGCTATCACATTCAGAAAGACTACTGGCCTAATTTCACTCAATTAAATAAACTATACCCTTAAAAAACTTATTAGTGCTCATACATAGTTGTTCAATTTTAATGTCATTCTCAACTCTATCCCTGACCGGGTCTTTGATTTCAAGCCCTTTCGAGGAGGGTATCTTTTTGGTTAATATCAGCCCGGCTCACATGGACTTCCGGTCTTTCTTAGTTGACAACTTTATTGCAATTTCCAATTCTTTAGTTACTCCTGCACAAGCAACAATAGATATGGATCTGATTGAGGAGTGCTGGGAAGAATGGATCGGGGAAATGCCCTTGAAGATCACATACCCAGCTCTGGAAGGACATGAGTGGAGAAATGTCACCAGATTTGATCCAAAAACCACAGGGCGGAGTTACCTTATTGGTGAGTCTTGGCCGGGTTAGTGTTTAAGGACGAAAACCTTATTGTAGGTTCTATTTTATTTAAATAGTGCCAAATGCATNATCATACACCTTACACTAGGATTTGGGAAGGACATTTACGAGACTGAGGTGAGTTTTAAGAGAACGATGGGGGTGGATTGTTTTTCTCTAACTGGATGTGAGCATGGTAATATGCGTTGCCGAGCAGAGGGCGGAGTGGAATTTGGTGTTTCATGTTTGATGACTGTGATAGGGGTTAAAATTTTGTTGGTTTGNTGAATACCGATCAAAATTGTTTGAAATTTTTAAACTTTTCAAATATAGAATTATTAGTTATGTTAAATACCCCGAAAAGCCGAAACCTCTTATTCCGGTCCTTAGAAAAAGAGAAGAGATGTCGTAAGTAATTATAGCGCAAAAGCAGGCGGCGAAGGTCCGCAAAGGTAACCGGATGCCTGGGGCTTAGGACAAGAAGCGTCCGGAGTCTCTTAAGAAAGGACAAAGACTAATTAATATCATGTTTACACCGATCATATTTAAAAATGTCCTTCGCCCCTTATCTTCTCGTCTATCTTCTTTATCTTCTGATCGGATCGCCTGGCCTTTTCAAGCCCTACTTGAATTGGTTTATTCAAAAAATCTTTCTTTATTAAGAGTCCGTTAAGAAGCTAAGCTCCTTAAGGAAGACCGGTAATCTTTCTTTCTCGGTCATATAAGGAAGACCGAGAAACTACACAAGCTTTAAGCCGACTGGGCTCCGAAATATCTAACCTCTCGAACTGATTGGCTAAAACCTAAACATATGATGCTAGCGGTCTCTCACTAACAAAAATAAATGCAAGACTACCCATACCAACCCCCTTTCTACTCAATACATTGGCCACCACATTGGCCTTTCGGGTATGATACAAAATGGTAATATCATAGTCCTTTAGCAGCTCCAACTACCTGTGCTGCCTCAAATTTAGATCCTATTGTTTGAATAAGTGTTGTAGGATCCGGTGATCTGTAAATACCTCACAAGACACACCGTAGAGATAGTGCCTCCAAATCATTAATGCATGAACAATAGCTGCCAACTCGAAATCATGAACAGGGTATTTCTTCTCATGTGGCTTCGACTGGAGCGAAGCATAAGCAATTACTCTACCCTCCTACATTAATACACACCCAATACCAATCTGAGAAGCATCACAATACACAATATAAGAACCCGACGCTGAAGGCAAAACTAAAACTTGAGTTGTGGTCAAGGCAGTCTTGAGTTTCTGAAAGCTCTCTTCACACTCATCTTACCACCTGAATGAAGCACCTTTCTTGGTCAATTTAGTCATAGGAGCGAATGGGATGAGAAACCTTCCACAAAGCGACGATAATATCTGGCCAATCCAAGAAAACTCTGAATCTCAGTAGCTGAAGATGGCCTGTGCCAACTCTGAATTGTATGTATCTTCCTCGGATCTACACAAATCCCTTCTCTAGACACCACGTGTCCCAAGAATGCTACTGAACTAAGCCATATCTCACACATGGTGAATTTGGCGTAAAGTTTCTCCTCACTCAGCCTCTATAGTGCAATTCTCAAATATTGTGCATGCTCTTCATGGCTACGTGAGTACACCAGGATATCAACAATAAATACTACGACAAACAAATCAAGATACGACTGGAATACACTATTTATTAGGTACATAAATGTTGCTGGGGCATTGGTTAGCTGAAAAGACATCACGAGAAATTCATAGTGTCCATAATGGGTCTTGAATGTCGTCTTGAGAATATCCGAATCCCGAATTTCCACTGGTAATCCGCATACCTCAAATCAATTTTGGAAAATACTCTAGCTCCTTGGAGCTAGTCAAATAAATCATCAATTCGCATGAAATGATACTTGTTTTTGATTGTAACTTTATTCAAGTGCATGTAGTCAATGCACATCCGCATAGTACCATCTTTCGTTTTCACAAACAGAACTGGTGCACCCCAAGGCGACACATAGAGAGGTGAGACTATGACTCTTGCATAGGTCATCCGGGGTCGAGTTCTCCCCAGAGGGGGAGATAAGTCAGGTGGTGTTCAGAATTATTTCTATGCATTTCATGCCAGACTAGAGGTAGTTGCTTTTGAAGTTGTGATCACTTGTATTGTTTTAGTGCGCCGCAGGGATGCTTTAGTATTATGTGATCCTGGATCCACTTATTAATATATGTCATCATACTTTGCTTGTTATTTGGATATGCCTCGTGATTCTTTAATTATTTTTGTTCATGTATCTACGCCGGTGGGTGATTCTATTATTGTGGACCGTGTATATCGGTCTTGTGTGGTGACTATTAGGGGATATGAAATGAGAGTTTATCTTTTATTTCTTAGCATAGTTGATTTTGATGTGATTTTCGGCATGGAATGGTTGTCTCCATATCTCTCTATCCTTGATTGTCACGCTAAGACCGTGACATTCGGGATGTTGAGGGTGGTGAGTTTGTAGTGAAGAGGATCCCTAGATTATGTTCCTAGTAGGGTAATTTCACATTTGAAGGCTCAACGAATGGTTGAGAAAGGATATTTGGCGTACTTGGCCTTTGTGAGGGATGTTAGTGCTGATACACCTATCATCAATTTAGTTCCGGTAGGGATGGATTTTCCAGAAATGATTCGAGCAGTTCTGTTGGGCATGTCACCCGACGGGGAAATTGCTTTTGGTATTGACTTGGTACCGGGACTTAGCCCATCTCTATTTCACTTTACTGCATGGAACCTATAAAGTTGAAGGAGTTGAAGGAACAGTTATAGGAACGACTATATAAGGCCTTCATCGGGCCTAGTGTGTCACCTTGGGGTGTACCGGTTCCATTTGTGAGGAAGAAGGATGGTACTATGAGTATGTGTATTGACTATAAGTAGCTGAACAATGTTACTATTAACAACAGGTACCCATAACAACGCATTGATGACTTATTTGATCAACTTCATGGTGCTAGAGTGTTCTCGAAGATTGATTTGAGGTCGGGTTACCATCAGTTGAAGATCCGAGATTTAGATATTCTAGAGTCGACATTCAGGACTTGCTATGGTCACTATGAGTTTCTGGTGATGTCTTTACGCTGACCAATGCCCCAGCGGCCGTTATGCACTTGACGAACATTGTGTTGTAGCCATATCTTGATTCTTTCATCATGGAATTCATTGATGATATATTGGTGTGCTCATGCAACTAGGAGGAGCATGAGCAGCATCTAAGGATCGTACTCCAGACATTGAGGGAGAAAAAGCTATTTGCTCAATTCTCTAAGTGTGAGTTTTAGGTCGATTCAATGGTGTTATTGGGGCACATAGTGTCTAGTGAGGGGATTAAGGTGGATCTGAAAAAGATTGAGTAGTTTAGAGATGGTCTAGACCATCTTCATGCCTAGAGATTTGGAGCTTCTTGGATTTGGCAGGTTATTATTGCCGTTTTGTGGAGGGTTTCTCGTCCAGTGCTACACTTTTGACTAGATTGACCTATAAGGGTGCTACTTTTAGTTTGTCCGATGAGTGTGAGGTGAGTTTTTAGCAGCTCGAGACTACATTAACTACAGCCCTTGTATTGGAACGGTGTTGATGTAGGACGGTAGGGTGATTACCTATGAGTCTCGACATTTGAACTTTTATGAGAAGAACTACCATGTGAATAGAGTTAGTTGCCATTGCTCATGCGTTGATAATTAGAAGGCACTATCTATACAACGTTTCATGTGAGGTCTATACTGACCATCAGATTCTATAGCTCATGTTCAATAAAAAGGAACTTAATTTGTCGTAAAGAAGATGGTTACAGTTGCTGAAAGATTATGATAGCACCATATTATATCATCTGGGAAGGTAAATATGGTGGACGATGCATTGAGTAGGAAGGATAAGAGTATGGGGAGCATGGCATTTTTACCGGTAGCAGAGAGGCCACTAACCACGGATGTTGAGGCTTTTACCAATCTGTTTGTGAGATTGATTGTTTAGGAGCCTAGTCGCATTCTTGCTTATGTTGTGGCAGTCACTCATTTGAACATATCAAGGCTCGCCAGTTGGATGGTCCTCACTTATTAGTATTGAAAGACATAGTGCAACGAGGTGGTTCTAAGGAGGTTGTGATAAGTGATGATGGTGTTATGCAACTTCAACGCCAGATTTGTGTTCCAATTGTTGATGGGTTGAGAGATTTGTTCCTTAAGAAGTCTCACTGCTTGTGCTATTCCATTCAACCAGATGTCACGAAGTTGTATCGTGACTTGAAATATTACTATTCGTGGAGGAGAATGAAGAATGATATTGTTAATTATATATCTCGGTGTTTGAATTGCTAACAGGTGAAGTATGAGCATCAGAAATCGGGATCGTTGACTCAACGATTGGGGATAACAGAGTGGAAGTGGGAGCGCATCGCTATGGATTTTGTGGTAGGCTTACCATGGACCTTGAAGAAATATGATTCGATCTGGGTTAGTATGGACCAGTTGACTAAGTCCATACACTTCATTACAGTGATGACTTCCTATTCTTCAGAGTGGTTGGCTCAGATTTACATTCATGACATTGTTCGGCGTCATGGAGTGTCAGTTCATATTGTAGCTTTGGAGAGCGGTGCAACGAGAGTTGGGCAAACGGGTAGAGCTGAGTACAACATTTCATCCCCAAAAATGATGGGTAGTCCATGCGCACTATTTAGATATTAGATGACATGTTACGTGCCTGTGTTATCGATTTTGGAGCTTCATGGGATTTGTTTCTTTGATTAGCAGAGTTCGCCTATAATAATTGCTTTTAATAAAGTACCCAAATGGCTCCTTAGGAGTCCTTATATGGGAGGAGATGTTGTTCTCCGATTGGTTGGTTTGAGCCTAGGGAGGCTAAACTGTTTGGCATTGATTTGGTCTGAGATTCCTTAGAGATAGTGACGGTGATTCAGGAGCAGATTCGTACAACACAGTCCAAGTATAAGAGTTATGCTGACCAAAATGTTCATGATGTTGCATATATGGTGGGTGAGAAGGTTCTGCTCAGAGTATTGCCCATGAAGGGTGAGATGAGATTCGGGAAGAAGGGGAAGTTGAGTCCTAGGTATATTAGCCCTTTTGAAGTTATTGAGAGAGTTGGAGAGGTGGCGTACTGACTTGCCTTGCCACCTAGTCTATCGGGTGTTCACCCAGGATATCTTGTTTGTATGTTCCAAAGTATTATGGTGATCTGTCACATGTTTTGGACTTTATCACGGTGCAGTTAGATGGGGATTTGACTTATGATGTGGAGCTGCTGAACATTTTGGATCGGTAGGTTCGAAAGTTGAGGTAAATGAATATAACGTTAGTAAAAGTGCAATGGAGAGGTCAGTTGGTAGAAGAGGCTATATGGGAGACCGAGGTGGAGATGGTTATCATATAACCTCACCTTTTTGAGACTCCAGGTATGATTCTAGACCCGTTCGAGAATGAACGTTTGTTTAAGATGGGAAGAAGGTAATGACCTCGCTGGTCATTTTGTGTATTGTAACCCCGTTCCCCCTTTTATTTCCTCTTTGATGTTCATTTGTGGTTATGTGACTTTCGGGAATGGTCGGTTTGGTTTCGGGAAGGTCCTGGAGTGAATTGGGAAACATAGTCTGGAAGAGTTACCGGAGTTTGAATTTTGTGTAGACCACTCTGGAATGGTGTTTTGATGATCAATAGCTTCATATGGTTGTTTTGGACTTAGACTTATGTCAGAATTTGGATTTGCAGGTCTGTAGGTTGGTTGGGTTCTTTTTGGAGAAAGTTGGAAAGTTGAACGTTTGAAAGGTTGATAGGATTGACTGAGAATTGACTTTGTCTATATCGGGCTCGGATTTTAGTTCCGGGAGTTGGAATAGGTCTTTTATGTTATTTGGGACTTGCATGCAAAAACTAAGGGTCATTCTGAGTTGGCTTGATGTGTTTCGGCATGCGTTTTGGAAGTTGGAAATGCATTAGGCTGGAATCGGATGCGATTTGTGGTTTTGATGTTGTTTTGTATCATTTGAGTCTTTGAGTAGGTTCATGATATGTTTTGGGATTCGTTTCAGTGATTGGATAGGGTCCTAGAGGCCTCGGGTGTATTTCGGATGAGTTTCAGACCATTTATTCATGTTTGGCATAGTTGATATCTGATGTCTGGTTTTCTTATTCGTGATCGGGAGGAGTAAGCCGCGATATCGTAGGGTGTTGTGGATGGCAAGAAAAATGTATTTCACGTTCACAAAGTGGTGATGCATTCGCAAAGAATAGGATGGCACTGATCATCGTGATCGCGACTGGACGGTCGCATTCTTGTAGAAGGGTCAGTTCAGCTGGGGTGTCAGGTAGTAAGCCTTCGCGACCGCGATGTTATTTCCGCATTTGCGTAGTTTAGGAACATGTTGTGCTTCGTGTTCACGACCATTGTATCGGAGTTAGATGAAATTTGTATGGTTGAACTCGTAATTGAATTGGTGTTCAAGAATTATGAGTTTGACCGAGTTTTGAGGTACAAGCCCGGAGTTGACTTTTTGATTTTTATAAAGATCGAAGCTTTATTGTTTAAAGTTGTTCCCTACGGCATTATTTGATGATATTAAGTTGTTTGTTACTAGATGTGATTATTCTTGATGGATCCACAATGATGTTGTTGATTTGACATGTATATTTGACATATAGGCATAGAGATATACTTTTCTCATGCTAGCTGGTGAATGAAATGTTTTATCTGTGTTGGGTTTTAACTGTTGTATATGGAAAGCATGCCTATTTTCCTGATATATGAACGAGATGAACATGATATCATTGAGCTAGACGTTTACAGAACATGATATCATTGAGCTAGACGTTTACACTGATTTAATTTATATCTGAGAAGTTATTAGTTATTAATATTGGTCTCTGATTGATTCTTCGGAGCTTTCAGTGCTTTCAACCTAAGATTAGTTTTGTTACTTATTGAGTACATGGGGTCGGTTTTTCGCATACTACACTCAGCAATTCATGTGCAGATCCAGGTACTTCCGAACGAGGTGAACTCTAGAGTTTGTTGCTACTAGCTTCCGGGAGACTACGAGGTAGCTGCTATGTCATCAGCAGACCTTGAAGTTCTCATTCATTATTTCTACTATAACAGTTCTACTATTCAGACATTTGTATTTAGAATTTGGCCTTGTATTTGATGCTTAGTAGTGCTCATGTACTCGTTGACACCAGATCTCTGGGAAGGTTGTAGCTGTATTATTGTTGTTTTCATTAGTTATTTCAGAATATTTCAACTGTTGAGTTTATTAAATCATGTTTATTCGAACTCGTTGTAATTGTGTGACTTTTGGCTTGCCTTGAAAATAGTGTTAGGCGCTGTTGCGGCTCCAGTGGGAGTTGGGTCCTGATATATATATATATACACACGCGCGCGCGCGTACACACACACACACACCTACCCACCCATTGCGCCATGCAACCCCGTTTGCATATATACATATATGCTACAAACAACTATGGCGTATCTCATAACGTACATAAAAAGGAACCAAAACATATAATTTCTCTAAGATAAATCATTAAAAATTAAAAGGGAAATATAATGCAAGTAAAGACAAATGAACAAGTAAAGGCATGAGACAAATAATAGGATCTATCTAATAATTTGTTGAGCATAGAACAAGTAAGAGCGGACGATAAATAAACACATGGATACATCGAACATGTAGCAAATAGAGACATGTAACAAGTAAAGGAACATAGTTTACAAGTAAACACATGTAGCAATTAAAGCATGAAACAAGTAATAACTTGGAATAACAAATGGCATAATATAATTGAAAACATGTAATTAAATGGTCATCTCTGCATGCTTTAATCCATGCCAATAGATATACACTCGTCACCTTGCATATACGTTGTCCCCACACATAAATCAAGTAGAAAATGGACCAATCAAGTTCTAGTTTCGTGAAGCTAAGGCTAACACTTTTTTCCTGAAACAACTCAACAATCCAACAGGATTTTCCCTTTGGAACAAGCCTCCAGACCAATCGAATCTAGTCAAATATCTCAAACACATCAAAACAAGCTTTAAAAACTACCCACGACTGAAAATGGTTCAATCCTTAACTAAATTGAAAAATTTAACAAAACGTCAACCCAGGCCCACGTGGTCAAAAACCGAGATTTGGACAAAATACCGATTACCAATTCACTTCCGAACTCGGATATGTGAGTTGTTCAAAATTCCACAACAATTCGTGGTCTAAATATCAATTTTATAATATTCCCAAATACTACCTAAAATCCCTAATTTCTATGTTGAAATTCATAGATTTGATAATAAATTTCATGAAAAGGTAATAAACTTCATAAATTTCGCAAGCTCCATCTCGCTATAGATATGGCAATGAATAGTGCCTACCATTGTTGTAGACCACGCCCAGAATAACCTCCAGCGAGAACATTTCCCAGGCGACGCGAGGTAGGACGCCAGCTCCTCCATGCTATTTACCTAGCGACGCACGACTTAAGGCCTGCTCTATCGCGCTATACACCTCGCCTAGCTAGGCCGGGAGCGAGATCAACACTATGTCTATGCGAGGTAATATGCCGAGAACCTATCACTAGGGACTTGGCATCGCGAGATCTGTGACACAGTGTACCTGAGCAACAATGGACAACACACTCATCATGGCTATTTTGGCAGCTCATATTGGGCACTTGTGATACAAATTGGATTAAACTCTTCACAAGGAAAGCTAGTTGGATAGTTGAAGAACCAATGCATGCAAAGGACTCAAGAGATAAGAAAGGAAATGCACGCGAAAATGAGTGTAAAAGCAGTACACTCGTATATGTTTGGACAATGCACTTTGTCAAAATTTTGCGTGGCTTATTTTTTATGCAGGGGTGAACTACTTCAATGGTATATTGTGGAAGTGGAATGCAATCACTCAACATACAAGGATACACTGTCAAGGAAAATTGGTCCATATCTTAGAATAGACATTGGCTATAAAACAAATGCGAGGAGCCTATAAACGAGTTGGCTATTTTTGCAACAGGAAGGAAATGGGCAGTGTGTGGCTATTGTTGCAAAGAGAGGATTAATCAGCTGGACATTAAGTGTAACGGGCTTCAAGGGCTAGTTTTAAGTTATTAAAGCTACATTAGATATCATGTGCTATCATTGTTGAGCATCTCACTCAACTTTGATAATAGGTTCTATGTAGTTTGCAAGTTTTATTTCTTTCATTTTTTAGTACTTCATGACTCTTTGTTTTTTAGTTTTTTATATATATAAAAACCAGCCCTCCGCACTGCCTAGTGGATTACTAAAAAAATAAAAAGTATTGACTGAAAACAAGTTAAAGTTGTTCATCAATGAATTTGGGAAGAAAGTCCTCTTTAACAATAGCCTTTAAGGAGATTAGGGTTGAAAACATTGTGTAAAGTGAGATAAGTCCCGAAATTTTCATCTTTTACACAACTTCAGATGTCACAATTGCGAACTCTTGTTCTCAGTTGCGACCATCGCAAAAGCGAACCACTAATTGTAAATGTGATCCACGTGCCAGCCACACTCTTGTTGCAGATGCGAGTTTTCCTTTGCATTTGCTATGACCCTCCAGCCCGCAAATGCGAAGCAGCACCCAGTCCTCCAGTGTTGCAAATGCGATGCTTAGATTGCAAATGCGACATTCCCCTAGCTTGCAAATTTGGTAATTTCTACACAAAAGCAAAGTCTAAGCCCCCAATCCCCATTCGTATATACGATTCTAACATCACAAATGCAAGGCTTGCAATTTTGATCAGGTCCTCCCAAATTCAAGACCTGTAGAACCTGTAGATCAACATCAGAAAATTCTTGCATCAATTATCCAAACCTTCCAAAATACATCTGAAGCTCACCCGAGCCCCTCGGGCTCCAATCCGAATATTTACACAAGTGTAATAACATCATAAAAACTCTCTATCTATGTCAAATCATTAAAATAATACCAAATATCAAGCATCTATCATCAAAACACAAGAGTTTCAACTTTGAAATTCAATTTTCCAATTTTTCGCACAATGCGTCGAAATAGCCTCGGGTTACCCGAGACCCCGACAAACATGCATACAAGTCTAAAAACATCATACAAACCTCTCAAAATCGTCAAAACACCTATCCGAGGTCGTTAACATAAACTAATGACCATGGTCAACTCTAGTTGTTTTTAAAGCCAAAAAGCGTCTTTTCTTTAAATTTAACATATAAACTTCCCAAAAAAGACACGGACCACGCATGCAAGTCATATATCAAAGAATAAAGCGATGGGAGGTTTCAAAACATAGAAAAGGGAGCAAGTACTCAAAACGACGTATCTAGTTGTCACATTCTCCACCTTTAAAGGAAACGTTCGTCCTCCAACGGACATAGAAACATACTCTGATCGGTAAAAATGTACGGGTATCTATTCGTCATATCGGACTCGCACTCCCATGTAGCCTCCGCAATCTGCTGACCCATACAATTCACTTTCATATAAGGAAAACTCTTAGATCTCAACATTCAAACCTGCCGGTCTAGAATAGCCACCGACTCTTCCTCGTAGGTCAAACTCTCATCAAGTTGCATTGTGCTGAAGTCCAAAACATGTGACATATCCTCATGGTTATTTCGAAGAATAGAACGTGAAATACCGGATATATCCCTTCTAGGCTAGGAGGCAATGCGAGCTTATAAGAAACTTAACCTACTCTCTCCAAGATCTCAAACGGGCTGATAAACTTCCCAAATTGCATCATGCCCTTCATAGGCGAAACTCACATAGGAACCTTCTCACCCTCCATGTATGCCACATCTCGAACCTTCCGGTCCGCATAACTCTATTGCTTGGACTTAGCTGTACGAAGTCGCTCTTGAATAACCTTAACCTTTTTTCAAGCATCACGAAACAAATTTATGCAAACAAAATCTTGCCTCGCCGGGCTCAAACCAACCTCCAAGAGAATAGCATCGCCTCCCATAAAGGCATCGCACAGAGCTATCTGGATGCTTGATTGATAGTTGTTGTTGCACGAGAGCATCACTAGAGGTAAGAACTGGCCCCATTTACCCTCGAAATCCATTGGGAATTCTCGCAATATGTCATCCAAAATCTTAATAGTACGCTCACACTGTTTGTCCGTCTGAGGATGAAATACTGTACTCATCGCGACTCGCATGCCCAACTCACACAACATATCTCTCCAAGAGTGTGATGTGAACTACGTGATACAATTAGAAATGATGGAAGGGGCACACCATACAGGCAGAAAATATCCTAGATGTAAATATTAGCCAACCGCTCTAAAGAATAGCATATTATTATCGAAATAAAGTGGGCGGAATTAGTCAACCGGTCCATAATAACCCATAAATCGTCATATTTGTCAAGGTATGCAGTAAGCCTACTACAGAGTCCACTGTGAAGTGTTCCTACTTATACTCTGGTATCTTCAATGTCTTAGTTCATAAATCTCACAAGTGCACAACAATAATATTATCATGTCATAAATCACATTGATAAATCTCATCACATTCTCCATCTCAAAAAGAAACATTCGTCCTCTAACGGAAATAGAAATGTACCTGTACTGGTAAAAGGGGTTGGTATCTACTCCTCATATCGGACTTGGACTCCCACATAGCCTCATCAATCAGCTGACCCCTCCAATATACTTTCACATAAAGAAAAGTCTTAGCTCCCAACTTCCGAACCTACTGGTCTAGAATAGACACCGACTCTTCCTCGTATGTCATATTCTAATCAAGATGCACCGTGCTAAAGTCCAAAACATATGACCTATCCTCATGGTCCTTTCAAAGCATAAAAAACTGAAATACCGAATGAACCCCTGGTAGGCTAGGAGGCAATGCAAGACTATAAGCAACCTATGTAGCTCTCTGCAAGATTTCAAATGGGCCAATAAACCTTGGGTTCAACTTTCCCTTCTTCACAAATTGCATCAGGCCCTTCATTGGCGACATTCAAAGAAGAACCTTCTCACCTTCCATGTAAGC
>AWOL01S0006572.1:35954-53776 GCA_000715115.1 Nicotiana otophora | reverse complement strand
TCACAAGTATATAGCAATAACATCATCAAGTCATAAATCAGAGTGAGCCTATAAAGAAGATATGCAAAAGTAAGGCATGTATACATTCCTGATCTAGCATATAGAGAAGATATGTGAATAAAACATGTATACATCCAAGGAAATTTCAAGTCAAGAAAAATTAAATAACCAAAACACACAATGGCCAGTTTTCCTCTTATTGCGTGTACACCATCAACAGAGAAACATGAGAGGGTGACCCTAAGGGTAGGGATCCTTATCAACACACTGCATGGACAACTCACGTGCTAACATAACTCAGGTCCACACAGACAACTCACGTGCTATAGAATAGGAATGTGCGAAGTGTGCTACCACAATTCTAGTCAGTTGATTATGCCACAAGAATAGCAACTAACACATTTGAATAGGAGATCATTCAACAAATAATCTCTAACATGATTCCAAATAGCTCACGAAGGGAATACAACGTAAGAAGTATGATAACATGAAGCTTAGCAATCGATTCAAGGCATATAATAGCCTAAACACTAACCCGAGCATAGATAATACCCGGGTATACGCACATGTTCTCAATCCCCTCACATGTGCTCCACCCATAGCATGTAGCTTTCACTAATAACTAAGCCAACTAGTGCCTCAACCAAGTTTAGGTAAGATAGTTACCTCAAGCAAGCTAAATAGTACTTTAGAAAGCCCTCCCCGTGCGAATCAACCTCCAGATGGCTCAAATCTAGCCAAAACAACTTTATAATATCAATAGAAGCCATAGAAAGAAACCCCAAACAGTAAAGATAAAATTTTGGTGCAATTATACAAAGTCAGCCCTGGGCTCGCACCCTTGAACCTCACAAAATTCACAAATCCTGAACACCTATTCCAATACGAGTCCAAATATGTGTGTTTCGTCCAAATCCAAACCTCAAGTCATCAATTTCCACTCTCTAGAACCATAGTCAAAAACCACCAAATTCCACCTTCAATTCACATAAACTAGGTATAATAATCCATGGATAATTAATATCTAACACCAAAATCCATTAGTGTACTTACCCCTCCAATTGTTGTGAAATCCATCCAAAAATAGCATATAGCCAAGCTCCACAACTCTAAATGATGAAAAATGACAAACCCTCTAAATGCTATAAACTGTCAACCGACACCGCATTTGCGGTCCAAAATGTCACATTTGCGGAAAATCGATTGGAGATACGGGAATGGCTTATTCCCCGACCAATTATGTCTGCGGTCCACTTACTGCTTCTATGAAATCGCTTCTACATTCCAACTTCTACATTTGCAGTCTTCCTCTAGCCTCCAGCCCAGTCTGCTTCTGTGTAACATCATTCACTTCTGCGGCTTCGTATATGCGACCACAATTCCGTAGATGCGAAAACACAAGACTCAGCAATCTTCAGCAATGCCAGCATAAATCTAACTGATCCGAAATAAATATGAAACACGCCCGAGGCCCGTGGGACCCTGTCCAAACATACCAAACAATCCCAAAACATAACATAGACCACTAACCGCACCTCAATTTGAACATAAGGAACTAATCTAAATTACCAAATTCAAAACTTACGTCGAATATGACTAAAAACCTCGGAATGACCTCAAATATTACATTCTAGTCCCAAATGACATGACGGAAGTATTCCAACTCCCGGAACCACAGTTTAAACCTCATATCATCAAATTTAACTCCTGGTAAAACCTATAAGTCTTATAAACCTTTAACTTACTAATGTTTGCTAAATAGAACCAAATCAATGTAGAAATCTCCAAATCCAAATGCGGGCATACATCTAAGTCCAAAATCACCATACTAATCTATTGGAAGCATCAAAGCACCATTCTTGGGTCATCTGCACAAAACTCAAACTCCGGTCAATGCTTACAACTTAAGCCTCTAGCCAACGGACTATGTGTCCCAATTCAATCCAAAACTCTGCCGAAACCAAACTAACCATCCCTCGCAAGTCAGATAATCAAAAATACAAATATACAATGCAAGGAGAAATAGAGAATGTTTTATTTGAAATAAAATATGACATTTTGCGCGGAACTACTTGCAGTCCAAGTAGTCTATTAAACTTCTCTATGGAATTATAGATTACACATGCATTCATTTCAGTGAAGATGTCAATCTTGAATCAGTTTTCTCACTTGAAGATAAGCCCACAGGAGAGACTCTCTTTTACCTTGATGTTTTTGAAGAATATTGAAATGATCATTACCAAATTTAAAAACCAAATCCAAAGGTGAAAGAAGAGATCCAAAGTATCACGGTGACCCCGCAAGTAGAAATAAAAGTCTATGCATCTATGTGGGACG
Organism: Nicotiana otophora; assembly: GCA_000715115.1. Taxonomy (NCBI): domain Eukaryota; kingdom Viridiplantae; phylum Streptophyta; class Magnoliopsida; order Solanales; family Solanaceae; genus Nicotiana; species Nicotiana otophora. The sequence goes on along the minus strand of AWOL01S0006572.1, from coordinate 51,439 downwards.
AACAAACACATTCCAAATCTTTCTTTGACTCAGAAGCAGCCTCTTCACTCATAAATCATGTGGTCTTACAATATGAGTATTGGGTGCCATACTTCAAGAATTTCAACACAAAATGAAATGGAATTTTGACCGGAACTGTCATTACCAAGCACCATATCACCATTGAATTCTTCCTAGGACTGTAGTACATGAGCAAATTGATTGAGTCACATGTCCCGGGTAAGGATTTGATTATTGGTTTTGATATTTACAGGGTTTTGCACGACAAACACCATATCAAAGCCAATGCGATAGCATTAAAAAAGCAATTCAAGCTGTATTGTGTAGTCTTGAGATTGACCCAACTCACAAAAGAAGATCAAGTCAGGGAAATCGAAGCACAAATCACACAACACTCCTGTGTAGAATCTCACATTGAATTCTTAATAGAATGTGACAATCATTATGGAATAATGAATAGTTCTTCATTAAAATACCTTTGAAGAAAAATGATAATATAAATCCAACACTGGTAAGTGACTCTGGTATGAATACAAACCACCTTTAGCTTGCAAAAAAGGAGTATCGGGAGCTAGTGGATTTTGATCTCATTGTTCCAACAAATTCACAATGGGCGTTCTAAGAATTTTATGTTAATAAATAGTCGAGTAAACAAGAGGTAAATTGAGATTGGCAATTAATTACCAACCACTCAGTCATTTTCTTTTGGATGACAAGTTTTCCATCCCTAATAAGCTCATCCTTTTGTCCCAACTTGTCTAAAAAAAATATTATTCTAAGTTTGATCTTAAATCAGGCTTTTGGTAATTGGGAATCCACCTGGATGATAGGGAAAAATTAGTTTTTGTATTCCCGATCGCCATTTTAGTGGAAAGTCGTGCCCTTCAGTTTAAAAACTGCTCCATCTTTGTTTCAAAAGTCCATGATGAAAATATCTCAGTCCATCCTTCACACATCATTTCTTTATATTGATTATATTTTACTATTCAGTGATACTTAGGAGGAGCATAAAAATTTGCTAAATCATTTTGCATCTTTAATGCAAAAAAATTGCATCATCCTTTCAGCTAAAAAAATGGTTTTTGCAAAACAAGAATGATTTTTTGGGCATGAATTATTCCCATGGAGAACAGACCTCGGGTCCTCATATTTCTAAGGAACATCTCAAGTTCCTCGATATTTGGGTTCACAACGAAGCAAATACAGCAGTGTTTGGGAATAATAAATTACGTGAGAGATTTTATTCCTATTTTTATACATATATATATATCCTCTCACAAAAAGTTTGAAGCAAAATGCCCAGCTATGGGACAAGGATCAAAAGTATGCAGTGAGAAAAATAAAAGAGATGTCTCAAAGTGTCAGAATCTTTGTACATTTCATCATATGGATATAAAATATTGCAGACAGATGCCAGTAATGAATATTGGAGTGCAATTTTATTTAAGGAAGAAAATGTTCAGAGAAAAATATATGGTTACGCTAGTGGAAGATTCAAGGATGCTGAACAATCCTATCATTCCACGTTCAAGGAGATTCTTGCAGTTAAAAATGGGATTAAAAAGTTTACTTTTCTTCTAATTCACTCACAATTTGTTATACATATGGTTATGAATTCTTTTCGAAGGATGATCTAGTTGAATCAAAAGGTCATTCTGAATCTGCAAATTCTCGGATTGGATGAATGGTTTTGTCCATACAAGTTTCAGGTCAAGCACTTGAAAGGGAAATATAATGTTTTAACTGATTTTCTTTGTAGGGAAGTGTGATGACCCAAAATTTTATCTTTAATTTAAACATCCATTTATGTGTTATAAGACCTCAAAATCACTATTCATCACTCCTCGACCTGCGTGCATAGTCTGAATAATTTTCTGAAATTTATTTATATGAAACATTGATTATAATATGAAATAGAGCTTTAAAACTAAACTGAGTTGACTTTAATAAACATTTTGAGCAAATGGAGTCGGATCAGTGTTTTGACAGCTTCGGTAGGTCTGTATTGTGATTTGGGACTTGGATGTATGCCCGGAATGGAATTCAGGGGTCCCTAGTTTAAATTATCGCTATTTAACGGAAACTAGAAATTTAAAAGCTAAAGATTTCCAAAGTTTGACAACGGATTTGACTTTTTGATATCTGGGTCGGAATCCAATTCTGGAAATTTGAATAGATCTGTTATGTCATTTATGACTTGTGTGCAAAATTTGAGGTCAATCGGACTAGATTTGATAGGTTTCGACATCGAATGTAGAAGTTGAAAATTTTTATGTTTCTTAAGCTTGAGTTGGGGTGTGATTTGTGGATTTAGCATTGTTTGATGTGATTTGAGGTCTCGACTAAGTTCGTATGATGTTTTAGGACTTGTTGGTGAATTTGGTTGAGGTCCCGGGGGCCTCGGGTGGATTCTAAAATGTTAACGGATCAAATTTTGGACTTAAGAAAAATCTGATATTTTGGCCTTCTGGTGTAATCACACATGCGGATTTTAGACCGCGGATGCGAGCTCGAAGAAGTGAGCCATGCCTCGTAGAAGCGGACAGTTCGCAAAAGCGTGACTGTAGAAGCGGCCCACGCATCACAGAAGTGGGAAAAGGGGGAAGGGGCAACCTTGCGCAGAAGCGAGCCAGCCCACAGAAGCGACCCTAATTTCCACAAAAGCGGAACCGCAGATGCGGACAAGTGTCCGTAGATGCGAATAAGACTGGACAGAACCCATAAAATCGGAAGTTAACCATTTTTACTCATTTTTAAGTTTTGAGTCTCAGATTTAGGCGATTTGACAGGGATTTTTCACGACTTTGAATTGGGTAAGTGTTCTATAACCAAATGTGATTATATTTCATAAATCTATGTCTATATTCATCATTTATTTCGGATTTAGATGGAAGAAATTGGAATTTTTGTAAAATTTTCCAAAAAAATAAAAAAATTAAAATTTTGAAGGTCCATTTGACATCAGAATTTGATAATTTTTGTATGGTTGGACTCGTCTCGAAAGGGGTGTTCGGATTTCGTAATGCTTTCCGAGATTCAAGATGTAGGCCCCATTGTTGATTTTTGAGATGAATTTTGAATTTTAATCCGGAAAATTAGTAAATTCATATGGAATTAATTCCTACGATTTGTATTGAGTACATTGAATTGTTTATGACTAGATTTGAGGATTTCGGACACGAATGTGCGAGGCAAAGATTTATTAGAATCTTGAATTTGATTACAAAGCGAGATAAGTGTCGTGGTTATCCTTGACTTGAGGGAGTAGGATTTATTTATCTATTTCCCACGCGACCTAATGTGTGGATACAACGTATATGTGAGGTGACGAGTACTTATGCGTTGTGGTTGATCAAAGCTTGCTGGAGAAATTTATTTTATTTTGAATAATTGCTTATTTAATTAAGATATTCCTGCTTAAGTTTATTATTGTTTATTTGATCATTATTCATGAAACGTTAATTGATTTATTTATTGTTGAATATGGTAAGAAAGAGTGTAAAAGCACGAAGGGTAATGCCGTGCCATTTGCAGAGAGTGTAAAAGAACGAAGGGTGATGCCATGCAAAAAGAGAGTTAAACCTCGAAGGGTGATGCCGAGCCAATTATTATTATTAATTTATCAGTTTATGGAAGGAATGAGAGTAAGAGCACAAAGGATGGTGCCGTGCCATTTTCATATTATTAGTTGCTCATTTTATTGCTGATGAATTAATTGGATGCTAAGTGATACTTCTCTTGCTCGAATTATTATATCATCCCCCTTCACATGTCCCCTCCCAATTTATAAATTGTTATTTATTGTATTATTGTTGCTTCATATTTGTATAAACTTGTACAGGTTGTTTACGTACTTGTCTTGTCATAAACTCATCACTACTTCGTCGAGGTTAGGCTCGACACTTACGGAGTACATGGGGTCGGTTGTACTCATACTACACTCTGCACTTCTTGTGCAGGTTTTGGAGTTGGTCCTAGTGGCGTACCATAGACGTTCTCGGATTCAGCTACTCTGAGGAGACTTAAGGTATAACTGCACATCGTTCGCAGTTTTGAAGTCCCCTTCTATCTTATCTTAGCTGTGTATTATTTTCTAAACAGGTTGAATTTTATTCAGACCTTTATTTGTATCATTTTAGTAGTTCGTGCACTTGTCACACCAGATTTGGGGATGTATTGTGAAGATTCGGTAGTTATGGTGTTCGGTATTTTATTTTAGTAATTGACTTCTATTTAATTTAATTTGCTTAAAATGGTTAAAATTATTTTAACGTTGGCTTGCCTAGCAAGTGAAATGTTAGGCGCCATCACGGTCCTGAAGGTGGAAATTTTTGGGTCATGAAAAGTTGGTATCAGAGCACTAGGTCACTTAGGTCTCACGAGTCACGACCAAGCTTAGTAGAGTCTGAAGGATCAGTACAGTGACGTTTGTACTTATCTCTCAGAGGCTGTGAAGTTTAGGAACAATATCACTTCTTTCTTATTCTGTCGTGCGATTTTATTCTGTTATTGATGATTGAACAATTCTAATCTTATTCTCTCGCTGATGGCGAGAACGCATAATACATCTACTGACGGACAAGGGCCAGAGCCCCCGGTGGCAACTATGACCAGGGGTAGAGGTCGAGGTCAAGGTCGAGGCCGAGGTCGCGCTAGAGGTTGATACAAAGGCAGAGGTAGAGCTCAATCTAGAGCTCGACTAGCATCACCTGTTATGGAACCTCAGGTGGATTTGGAAGCAGAGGTTCTAGCTCAGACCATACCTGTTATACTAGTCCAGGTCCCGGAAGGATTCATAGCTACTCCAGTACTTCAGTATGCTCTAGTCCGTTTGGTGAGCCTTATGGAGGGTGTGGCCCAGAATGGTATATTTCCAGTGGCACCAGCCGTCTCACAGGCTGGGGGAGGAGCACAAACTTCCACTACTCCCGTTCCAGAGTAGATGGCTCCCCAGTATCAGGCTCCAGCAGCCCTACCAGTTAGGGTTGTTTAGCCAGTTGTTGCGGCATAGGTCGGTGATAGGCTTGCCATTTCTTCTGAGGCCTTAATATGACCGGAGAAGTTTACTAAGCTTTTTCCAGTTCACTTTAGTAGTACACATTCTGAGGACCCACCAGATTATCTTGACTGCTACCATGAGGTATTGCAGAACATGGGTATAGTTGAGACCAATGGGGTTCATTTTGCTGTATTTCAAATGACGGGTTCCGCCAAGAGGCAGTGGAGAGATTATACATTGACCGAACAAGTTGGAGCGCCTACATTGACCTGGGAGCAGTTCTCACGGCTATTTCTAGAGATGCTACTCCCTGTCACATTGAGAGAGGATTACTGTAGGCCATTTGAGCGTCTACAGCAGGGCAGTATGACTGTTACTCAGTATGAGACCCATTATGTGGATTTAGCCTGTCATGATTTCCTCTACTAACTACAAAGGGAGAGGGAGTGAGGAGGTTTATTGAGGGACTCACTCACCGTATCAGGCTTCAGATGGCCAAGGAGACCGGAAGTGATATTTTCTTTCAGGCGACTGCTAATGTTGCGAGGAGGATCGAGATGGTTCTTGCACAGGAGAGAGGGCAGTTGTCTGATAAGAGGCCTCGTCAGTTCGGTAGGTTCAATGGTGCCTCGTCTAGAGGCAGGGGTAATTTTTGTAGAGGCCATCCTCCTTGGCCATTTCATTCAGCTCTCCAGGCATTCCACAATACTTCAGGTGGTCACGACCCTTACGTGTCTCATTGCTACAAGCTAGCTTATATGCACCACCAGCTCCTATTAATGTACTTCTGATCCCGAGTCATCAGAGTGTTTATCCAGGCCGACATGGCCAGTTCCAGGGTCAGCAGTCACAACAGTCAAAGACCTGTTATACTTGTGTGCATCCGAGACACATTGCTAGATGTTTCCCTCGGACATCAGGCAGTTCACAGCAGTAGGGTTCCCGTGCTATGATTCCAGCACTAGTTGTTCCACCACCTGCCCAGCTAGCTAGGGGTAGGGATCAGACAGCTAGAGGTGGAGGTGAGGCCGTTAGAGGTGGAGGACAGTCAGTTAGAGGCCATCCTAGGGACGTGGTGCAGAGTGGTGGGGCTGAGAAAAGATTTTATGCTTTTCCAGCTAGGCCTGAGGTCGAGTCATCCGATGCAGTGATCACAGGTATGGTTCCAGTTTTCCATAGAGATGCTTCAGTTCTATTTGATCCAGGATCTACTTATTCCTATGTGTCCTCCTATTCTTCTTCATATCTGGTTGTACCTCGTGATTCTTTGAGTGCTTCTGTGTGTGTGTCCACACAAGCGGGAGATTCTATTATAGTAGATCATGTCTATCGTTCGTGTGTGGTTACTATTGGGAGTCTTGAGACTAGCATGGATCTTCTACTACTTGGCATGGTATATTTTTATGTCATCTTGAGTATGGATTGGTTGTCACTTTATCATGCTATATTGGATTTTCATGCCAAAATGGTGACCTTAGCCATGCCAGGGTTACCTCGACTAGAGTGGAGAGGGACTCTTGGCCATTCTACCAGCAAGGTTATCTCCTAACCAGCAAGGTTATGTGAAAGCTCAGCATATAGTCGAGAAGGTTTGTCAAGCTTATTTGGCTTATATTCGTGATCCCAACGCGAAAGTTCCTTCTAAGAATTTAGTTCCAGTTGTCCGTGAATTTCCAAATGTATTTCCTGCAGATCTTCCGGGAATGCCACCCGACAGAGATATTGACTTCTGTATTGCTTTAGCTCCGAGCACTTAGCCCATTTCTATCCCAGCATACCGTATGGCCCCGTTGGATTTGAAAGAATTAAAGGAGCAATTACAAGACTTGCTTGATCAGGGATTCATTAGGCCAGTGTCTGGTCCTGGGGTGCACCAGTACTGTTTATAAAGAAGAAAGATGGCTCTATGCTGATGTGCATAGATTATCGGCAGTTGAACAAGGCCACTATCAAAAACAAATATCCATTGCCAAGAATTGATGACTTATTCGATCAGCTTCTGGGTGCCACAGTGTTTTCAAAGATTGATTTGAGGTCTGGTTACCATTAGTTGAAGATTAGGGTATTTGTTGTCCCTAAGACACATTTTCGGACTCGGTATAGACTTTACGAATTCCTAGTGATGTCATTTTGGTTGACAAATGCCAAAGCAGCATTTATGGATTTGATGAACCAGGTGTTCAAACCCTATTTGGATTATTTTGTGGTTGTATTTATTGATGATAACTTGATGTACTCCAGCAGTTGAGAGGAGCATGAGCAACATCTTCGAATTATGCTTCAGACTTTGAAGAATAATCAACTATATGCCAAATTTTCAAAATGCGAATTTTGGTTAGACTCAATTGCCTTTTTGGATCATATTGTATCGACATAAGGCATAAAAGTGGATCCGAAGATGATTGAGGCAATTCAGAATTGGCCTAGACCTACTTCAGCTATAGAGATCCGGAGTTTCCTTTGGTTTGGCAACTTATTATAGCCGGTTTGTGGAGGGGTTTTCATCCATAGCATCGCCACTCACCAAATAGAGCCAGAAGGGTGCCCCATTCAGATGGTCAAACGAGTGTGAGTGGAGCTTTCATAAGCTCGAGACCACTTTGACTACAACGCCAGTGTTGGTATTACCCACAGGCTCAGGATCTTATACGGTGTATTATGATGCATCTCGCGTTAGGCTTGGTGCAGTATTGATGCAAGATGGCAGGGTGATTGCATATGCGTCACGGCAGTTGAAAGTTCACGAGAAGTATTATCCTGTCTATGACTTAGAATTGGCAGCATTGTCCATGCACTGAAGATTTGGAGGCATTACCTTTATGATGTCTCATGTGAGGTATTCACTGATCATTGTAGCCTATAGTATTTGTTCAGGCAAAAAGATCTCAATTTGAGGTAGAGAAGATGGTTGGAGTTGTTGAAAGACTATGAGATCACCATTTTGTATCACCCCGGAAAGGCCAATGTGGTGGCCGATGCTTTGAGTAGAAAGGTTGTGAGTATATTTCGGTTGGTGAGAGACCGTTAGTTGTAGATATTCAAACATTGGCTAATCAGTTCGTGAGGTTAGATGTTTCAGAACCCAGTCGACTTCTAGCTTGCACAGTCGCCCGGTCTTCTCTATAGCGTATCAGAGATCGATAGTATAATGATCTTCATTTGCTTGTCCTTATGGATATGATACGATACAGTGGTACCAAATATGTTGCTGTGGGGAAAGGTGGAGTTCTACAGATGTAGGGTCGTATTTGTGTGCCTAATGTGGATAGGCTTCGTGAATTAATTCTTGGGGAGGAACATAGTTCCAGGTATTCTATTAATCCGTGTGCCGCCAAAATGTATCAAGATTTGCAGAAACATTACTAGTGGAGGATAATGAAGAAGGATATTGTTGCATATGTAGCTCGGTGACTCAATTGTCAGCAAGTTAAGTACGAGCATCAGAGACCTGGTGCTTTACATCAGAAGTTAGAAATTCCTGAATGGAAGTGGGAGCGTATCACTATGGATTTTGTTGTTGGGCTTCCACGGACTCATAGAAAGTTTGACGCAGTATGCGTCATTATGGACAGGTTGACGAAGAAAGCACATTTCATTCCAGTAGCAGTTACCTATTCTTCAGAGTGGTTAGCAGAGATTTACATCCGCGATATTCTCCGCCTTCACGACGTGCCCGTGTCTATCACTTCTGATCGAGGTACGCAGTTCACTTTGCAATTCTGGAGGGCTGTACAATGTGCTTTAGGCACACGGGTTGAGTTGAGTATAACATTTCATCAACAGACAGACGGACAGTGAGAGTGCACTATTCAAATATTGGAAGACATGCTTCGCGTTTGTGTTTAGACTTTGGAGGTTGTTAGATCATTTCGAGCCACTTGCGAAGTTTACATATAATAACAGCTACTAGTCGAGCATTCAGATGGATCCATATAAGGCATTATATGGAAGACGGTGTCGTTCGCCAGTTGGCTAGTTTGAACCGGGAGAGGCTCCGTTGTTGGATACCGATTTGGTACAGAATGACTTAGATAAGGTCAAAATTATTTAGGATCGACTTCGCATATCTCAGTCTAGGCAAAAGAGTTATGCCAACCGTAAAGTTCGTGATATTGCATTCATGGTTGTAGAAAGGGTATTGCTACGGGTTTCACCTATAAAAGGTGTAATGAGGTTCAGAAAGAAGGGCAAGTTGAGCCCTAGGTATATAGGACCCTTCGAAATTCCTAAAAGGGTAGGTGCAATAGCCTACAGGCTTGCCTTACCACCTAGTTTACCAGCGGTTCATCCGGTGTTCCATGTGTCTATGATCCAGAAATATGATGGTGATCCGTCCCAGGTGTTAGATTTCAGCTTAGTCCAATTGGACAAGGATTTGACTTATGAGGAGGAGCCGGTAGCAATTATTTCCCGGTAGGTCCGACAGTTAAGGTCTAAGAGCTATCCATCAGTTCGAGTACAATGGAGAGGTCAGCCGGTAGAAGCATCTACCTGGGAGTACGAGTCGGACATGCGGAGTAGATATCCATACCTTTTTACCAACCCAGGTACTATTTCTAATTCCGTTTGAGGATGGACATTTGTTTTAAAGGTGGAGAATGTGATGACCTAAAATGTCATATGTAATTTAAACATTCATTTCTGTATTATAAGGTCTCGAAAAGAACTATTCATCACTCCTTGATTTGCGTGCACAGTCCGAATAATTTTCCAGAAAGGTTTTATATGAAACATTGATTAAAGTATGAAATAAAGCTTTAAAACTCAACTGTGTTGACTTTGGTCAACTTTTTGAGCAAACGGAGTCGGATCAGCGCTTTGACAGCTTTCGTAGATCTGTATCATCATTTGGGACATGGGTGTATGCCCGATACCGAATTCGGAGGTCCCTAGCTCAAATTATCGCTATTTAATGGAAACTAGAAATTTAAAGGCTAAAGAATTCCAAAGTTTGACCATGGATTTGACTTTTGGATATCGGGGTCGGAATCTGATTCTGGAAATTTGAATTGGTCTGTTATGCCATTTATGACTTGTGTGCAAAATTTGAGGTCAATTGGACATGATTTGATAGGTTTCGGCATCGAATGTAAAAGTTGAAAATTCTTAAGTTCCTTAAGCTTGGATTGGGGTATGATTCATGGTTTTAGCATTGTTTGATGTTATGTGAGGTCTCGAATAAGTTCGTATGATGTTTTAGGACATGTTGGTGTATTTGGTTGAGGTCCCGGGGGCCTCGAGTGTATTCCGGCTGGTTAATGGATCAAAATTTGGATTTAAGGGAAATCTGAAATTTTGGCCTTCTGGTGTAATTGAACCTACGGATTTTAGGCCGCAGATGCGAGCTCGTAGAAGCAAGACACGCCTCGCAGAAGTTTCCAGTCCGCAGAAGATGATGGGGTGTCGCAGAAGAGCGACCGCAAAAGCCGCCCACGTATCACAGAAGCGGGAAAAGGGGGAAGGGGCAGCCTTGTGCAGAAGCGTGTCCACAGAAGCGGACTCTTGTCCGCAAAAGCGAGCCAGCCCACAGAAGCGACCCCAATTTCTACAAAAGTAGAACCGCAGATGCGGTCAAGTGTCCTCATATCCGAAAAATCCTGGACAGAACCCATAAAATCGGAAGTTAACCATTTTTACTCATTTTTGAGTTTTGAGTCTCGGATTTAGACGATTTTAATGGGATTTTTAATGATTTTGAATTGGGCAAGTGTTCTATAACCAAAGGTAATTATACTTCATAAATCCATATCTATATTCATCATTTATTTCAGATTTAGATAGAAGAAATTGGATATTTTGTAAAACTTTCCAAAAAACGAAAAATTTAAGATACGAAGGTCCATTTGGGGTCAGAATTTGATAATTTTTGTATGGTTTGACTCGTCTCGGAAGGGGTATTTGGAATTCGTAAATTTTCCAAGATTTGATATGTGGGCCCCACTGTTGATTTTTAAGATTAATTTCGTTTTCTAATCCGAAAAATTAGTAATTTCATATGGAATTAATTCATATGATTTGTATTGAGTATATTGAATTGTTTATAACTAGATTTGAGGATTTTGGATACGAATTCGTGAAGCAAAGGTTTATTGGAATCATGAATTTGGTTACAAAGCGAGCTATGTGTCGTGGTTAACCTTGACTTGAGAGAGTAGGATTTATTTGTCTATTTTCTACGTGATTTAATGTGCGGGTAAAACGTATATGTGAGGTGACGAGTACTTATGCGTTGTGGTTGAGTCAAAGCATGCTGGAGGAATTTATTTCATTTTGAATAATTTCTTATTTAATTAAGATATTCCTGCTTAAGTTTATTATTGATTATTTGATTATTATTCATGAAATTGTTATTGATTTAATGTTTGTTGAATATGGTGAGAAAGAGTGTAAAAGCACGAAGGGTGTTGCCGTGTCATTTTTGAGTGTAAAAGCACGAAGGGTGATGTTGTTCCATTTTATTATTTATACTATCATTGTCATGGCGAGAAAGAGTGTAAAACCACGAAGGGTGTTGCCGTATCATTTTTGAGTGTAAAAGCACGAAGGGTGATGCCATGTAATTTTTATTATTTATACTAACATTGTTATGGTGAGAAAGAGTGTAAAAGCACGAAGGGTGATGTCGTGCCAAAAGAGAGTTAAAGCACGAAGGGTGATGTCGTGCCAAAAGAGAGTTAAAGCACGAAGGGTGATGCCTTACCAATTATTATTATTTATTTATCTGTTTATGGGATGAATGAGAGTAAAAGCACGAAGGAAGGTGTCATTCCATTTTCATATTATTAGTTGCTCATTTTATTCTTGATGAATTAATTGGCTACTAAGTGATACTTCTCCTGCTGAAATTATTATATCATTCCCCTTCGCATGTCCCCTCCCAATTTATAAATTGTTATTTATTGTATTATTGTAGCTTCGTATTTGTATATACTTGTATAGGTTGTTTACGTACGTGTCTTGTCATAGCCTTGTCACTACTTCATCCAGGTTAGGCTCGACACTTATGGAGTACATGGGTCAGTTGTACTCATACTACACTCTGCACTACTTGTGCAGATTTTGGAGTTGGTCCCAGCAGCGTACCATAGACGTACTGGGATTAAACTACTCAGAGGAGACTTGAGGTATAACTGCACATCATTCGCAGTTCTGAAGTCCCCTTCTATCTTATCTTAACTATGTATTATTTTTTAAACAGCTTGAATTTTATTCAGACCTTTATTTGTATCATTCTAGTAGTTCGTGCACTTGTGACACCAGATTCGGGGATGTATTGTGATGATTCGTCAGTTATGGTCTTCCGCACTTTATTTCAGTAATTGACTTCTGTTTAATTTCTTTTGCTTAATAATGGTTAAGATTATTTTAACGTTGGCTTGCCTAGCAAGTGAAATGTTAGGCGCCATCACGGTCCTGAATGTTGAAATTTCGGGTCATGAAAAGTTGGTATCAGAGCACTAAGTTACTTAGGTCTCACGAGCCATGAGCAAGCTTAGTAGAGTCTGAAGGATCGATACAGAGATGTCTATACTTATCTCTCAGTGGTTGTGACGTTTAGGAACAATACCAATTCTTTCTTATTCTGTCATGCGATTTTATTCTATCATCGATGATTGAGCCATTCTATTCTTATTCTCTCACAGATGGAGAGAATGCGTAATACATCTACAGACGGACAAGGTCCAGAGCCCCCGGTGGAAACTATGACTAGGGGTAGAGGTCTAGGTCGAGGCCGAGGTTGAGCTTGAGGTCGATGTAGAGGCAGAGGTAGAGCTCAGTCTAGAGCTCGAGTAGCAACACCTGTTGTAGAACCTCAGGTGGATTTGGAAGTAGATGTTCCATCTCATATCGTACCTATTATACCAGTCCATGTCCCGGAAGGATTCATAGTTACTCCAGTACTTCAAGACGCTCTAGTCCATTTGTGAGACTTATAGAGGGTGTGGCCCAGAATGGTACATTTCCAGTAGCACCAGTCTTCTCACATGATAGGGGAGGAGAAAAAACTCCCACTACTTCCGCTCCGGAGAAGATGGCTTCCCAGTATCAGGCTCCAGCAGACCCCCCACCCCCGCCAGTTGGGGTAGTTCAGCCAGTTGTTGTGGCACATGCCGGTGATAGACTTGCCATGTCTTTTGAGGCCTTATTGATACTAGATAAGTTTACTAAGCTCTTTCCAGTTCACTTTAGTGGTACACCTTTCGAGGATCCCATGATTATCTTGAGCACAACCATGAGGTATTGCAGAATATGGGTATAGTTGAGACCAATGTGGTCGATTTTGCTGTATTTCAGATAACGGGTTCCACCAAGAGATGATGAAGAGATTATATGTTGACCAGAGCAGTTGGACCACCTACATTGACCTGGGAGAAGTTCTCACTGCTATTTCTAGAGAAGTTCCTCCCTATCACATTGAGAAAGGATTACCGCAGGCAATTTGAGCATCTACAGTAGGGCAGTGTGACTGTTACTCAGTATGAGAGCCATTTTGCCGACTGATAAATATTGAGGGAGAGAGTGAGGAGGTTTATTGAGGGACTCACTCACCCTATCAGGCTTCAGATGGCCAAATAGACCGGAAGTGAGATTTCCTTACAAGCGTTTGCTAATGTTACGAGGAGGATCGAGAGGGTTCTTGAACAGAAAAGGGGACAGGGGACTGATAAGAGGCCTCGTCAGTTAGGCGGTTTCAGTGGTGCCTCGTCTGGAGGCAGGGGTCATTTTGGTAGAGGCCATCCTCCTAGGCCATTTCATTCAGCGCTCCAGGCATCCCACAATACTTCAGGTAGTCACGACCCTTACGTGTCTCATTCCGACCAACTAATTTACAGTGTACCACAAGTTCATATTAATGTACCTTCGATTCGGAGTAATTAGAGTGGTTTTCCAGGTCGACATGGCCAGTCCCAGGGTCAACAGTCACAACAGCTGAAGACCTATTATACTAGTGGTGATTCGAGACACATTGCTAGATTTTGCCTTCCGGCATCGGGCATGTCACGCCCCAAACCTGAGGAGGCATGGCTGGCACCCGATGCCATGCTGGCCCGAGCGAACCACTCTGTAACTCATGATCGTTCGAACAAAACTAGAACATACATTGGTCAAGTTAGCTGAACTCATTCCTTTTTTAACTATCATGGGCTCACATGGCCACAACTCATAATGTACAACTGTAAGTGGGAAAACACTGTATCGATGAACCATATTTCTTAAAACATGAATACATATGGGCCGTCAAGGCCTCTGAGATACTGTACAAAATGAACCTCTGTCTACAAAGCCTCTAAGATTATTTGACATCAAATGGGATAGGGTACCGGCCTACCCATAAGTCTATAGCAAAATGCTGATACGATGACTCATAGACTCGGCTGCACTCCGAATGAGGTGGAGTCTTACCGATCCTTCACAGAATGCTAACACATGCACTCTGAGGGCTCGTCATACTGATTATCTATACCTATAGGCATGAAGGCAGTGTCCCCAATAAAAGGACGTCAGTACGAATAATGTACCGAGTATGTAAGGCAGAACTGAAATGTAACAATAAGTCGACATTAATTAAAGGCATATAAGAATCAACTTGAATCTCTGAAGTTCCACCCTATATACATACTTAAGTATAATTATATATATAATTATTTTCTTTGATACTATTATCCATCTTGTATGATGCATGACTGCCCAACTGATCAGTGGTAACTGCCCGACCGGCCGTAGTGCGGTGGTAAATGCATGACTGCCCGACCAGCCATAGCTCGGTGGTAAATGTGTATCTGCCCAACCGGCCGTAGGTCGGTGGTAAATGCATGACTTCCCGACCGACCGGAGCTCGGTGGTAAATGTGTAACTGCCCGACCGCCCGTAGCTCTATTGTAAATGATGATGCATATAATTTCATTATGAACATTAACATCTTTATCAAATATCTAAATAGGGAACTAGATACATACTTAGACATGCTTGAATATCATTTTACAGGATTGAATAACATACACCTTCTTAGTTACTAAGAGTAGAACTATATATGAAATAACGTTACATTTACCTATCATTACTTGGATCATACCAAACGGAAAGAAGGGATAGCCTTAACATACCTGAGTCAATTCTCCTGACAATCCCTCTATCACACGTTAATTTTAACAAAACACATGATGGCAAGATCGGAGTAGGGAAAAATCTGTATGATGTTCTTGAGAAAGATTGCACCGTACTCCCTTATAATTGCAAAATCTCACGTTTTCAACTGTTGAAGATGCTATGAAATCTCATGTTGAATTCTTGAAGATCCATATTTTGGCATTTGACATATGCTTAAAGTAGAGATGCCCTCACATTACAAATGATATCTATTTGTTAGAGACGTCTTTTGTTAAAATTGATGTGGGCCCCACCTTATGTGGTGGCCTAACCACATATTCTTAATCTTGCCACATAATTCCAATGACTAAAGAGTCATATATTTGGGGTGGCTTGC
>AWOL01S0006572.1:12101-25147 GCA_000715115.1 Nicotiana otophora | reverse complement strand
TCATGGAATTCAAGTGTCGTGATTTTCGAGACTTTGACAATCTCGAACCTTTCCTAAAAATATTTTTGTTGTGGTTCAAACCTCAAAATTATTAGGTTCGTCATTTTTCATTCTTGTGCAGTCAAAATATTTATGTTCCACACGCCATTTAGTGTGATCAAAAGAACTATAAAGGTGATGCCTACGATGTCCTTTTCTATTTCATTATCCAGTCATAGCAATGGAAAAAAAGCAGGCTGGAGGTCATCGGCTCATTTTTCAGCAAAATAAGAGCCTTCGGGAGGAGATATGGCCAGGAGAGGAAGGAAGTTTGAATTATTCATCCACCCATATCCATTGGAAAAATGTCAAGACATCACTTATGGGATAAAATAAATGCTTGAAGACTCACCAAAAATTGCTAAGATCAATTTAAATGGGGAATATCGGTACTTCGTCACTGAAGAATAAAGTTAAAAGAATAGGAAATATAGAAGAAAAGTATTCGCACGCAAAGAGATATTTCACAATAGCTGAAAAGTGAAGGCTAGAAGGGTTAAAATACAAGCATAATGCATAATTATGAGGCAATATATAATTTTCATAAGTCTTCTAAACCTTTTTAGCCAACTTCCCTTCCATAATTCCCCATTTTCCTAAACTAAAAACTGCACAAGTGTCTAAAATACTTTTAACATCTTAACCCCCTATGTAAGTACCCATTTGATGAACTAAAAGTATGCACATATTTTTTATAATCTTCACCTCTCTACACCACAATAAATTACTATGAAAAAACAAAAAATAATCTGCACAAGTTTCCAATTTTTAGCCACTTTAACCCACCAAAAGTTAACATAAAATCCATGTATGTCGATTAATCTGCCTACTAATGTCAAGCCATAAATTTCCCCAAATTATGTTCCATCCAAATACTATTCAAGAGACCCTTATGTCATCAAAGAAAAGTCATCTATGCCAAGCAATAAATTTACCCAAAACCAATGCCATGCAAATACTATTCATGGCTCACTTTGCCATCATCCATGTCTTGTCCAAACCAATTCTAAAATATAAGGTCATGTAATTTGTTTTTGATCATGCTTTTATGTTTTGTCTATTAGCCAAATAAGAGTCTTACATTGTAAAACTTTATGTTAGTTGTACTTGTTTTACACCAGCTGTACTATGTAATCCAATAAGGGTAGTACATGCGGATAGTTCTGAGGTAAGTACTGATTCCTGCCAAGATTCCTCAAAAGAAGAACTTCCTTTTGTTTTCATGAATTAGCCCAGGGAGCTAGATGTCTTTGAAGTTGACGATGGTCAAGATGGGATGACTGATAAGCCCGTTCCAGAACGGAGATATGATTTTGCCACAACAAAACAGATAATGAAGAATGGTCCAGCACATGATAGAGCTTGCGCTGGGTCAGATTTTAATCTCAGGAAAGAAACATTACTCATGCCAGGCGCCAAGGAAGAAGTTCAAATGATTTGGGTAGCCTAAATTCTAAGGTGACATGTCTAGGTTCAGAAGGAAAATAAAATACTTCAGAAGGAGAAGGTTGGTGCAGTGCAAAGAGAAATAGAGCATGTTTTATTTGTAAAACAATAAGCAATTTTACGTGAAACTGCCCGCAGTCCAAATAGACTATTAGAATTCTCTTTGAAATTACAGATTACACAAGCTTTCATTTTAGTGATGATGACTATCTTGAATTTGTTTTCTCACTTGAATTTGAGCCCACGGAAGAGATGCTCTTTTCCTTGGATGTTTATGAGGAATACGGTGATGATCATTACTAAATTTCATAACCAACGACAAAGGTAAAAGAAGAGATCTATAGCATCATGGTGATCTCGCAAGCAGAAATTAAAGTCTACGCATCCAAGTGGGACAAACCAATAGATGGGAAGAGATCCACAACATCACGGTGATCCCGCAAGTAGAATTCAAAGTCTATGCATCCAAGTGGGACAAACCAATAGATGGGAAGAGATCCACAACATCACGGTGATCCCGCAAGTAGAATTCAAAGTCTATGCATCCAAGTGGGACAAACCAATAGATGGGAAGAGATCCACAACATCACGGTGATCCCGCAAGTAGAATTCAAAGTCTATGCATCCAAGTGGGACAAACCAATAGATGGGAAGAGATCCACAACATCACGGTGATCCCGCAAGTAGAATTCAAAGTCTATGCATCCAAGTGGGACAAACCAATAGATGGGAAGAGATCCACAACATCACGGTGATCCCGCAAGTAGAATTCAAAGTCTATGCATCCAAGTGGGACAAACCAATACATGTCATAGCTTTTATTTTACATGGGAGCATACTCCTCACACATTATCCTACAGTCATTCCAGATAAGTATTGGGTGTAGTCCTTCAAGAATTTCGACACCGCCTCTAATGGAATGCTGACCACAACCGCCATTACAAAGCACTTGATCACCATTGAATTCTTTCCAGGACTGAAGTACAAGACAGAATTGCTTAGGTCACATGTCCGAGGTAAGGATTTGGTTATTGATATTGACATTTATATGGTTCTGCAGGACAAACTCTAGATCAAAGCCAATGGGATAGTATTCATAAATCACACAACACTCTTGTGTAGAATCTCACACTGAATTCTTAACCAAATGTGACAATCCTTTATGGAAAAATGAAGAGTTCTTCATCAAGCTGGCTTCAAAGAAAAATGAGAATATCAATTCTACAAAGGCAAGTCACTTTGGTATGAATCCCGACCACATTCAGCTTGCAAAAAAGGAGTGTCAGGAGCTAGTGGATTTTGATCTCATCGAGCCATCAAATTCACAATGAGCGTGTGAAGCATTTTATGTCAATAAAAGATCCGAGTAAACAAGAGGTAAATTGAGATTGGTAATTAATTATCAGCCACTCAATCAATTTTTTTATGACAACTTTCCCATGCCAAATAAGCTAATCCTTTTCTCCAAACTTACCAAAGCGAAATATTTTTCTAGGTTTGATCTCAAATCATGTTTTCGACATTGTGAATCCAGCCGAATGTTTGGGAAAAAACTAGTTTTTGCATTCCCGATCACTATTTTCAGTGGAAAGTCGTGGCTTTTAGTTTACAAAATGCTCCATCTTTGTTTCGAAAGGCCATGATAAAAATATTTAACTTGGTTACATTGATGAAATTTTATTGTTCAATGATACTTGGGAGGAACACTTAAATTTGGTCAATCATTTTGAATCTTTAGTGAGAAAAAATGGCATCATGCTTTCAGCCAAAAAGATGGTTTTTGCAAAACAAGAAATTAATTTTTTGGGCATGCATTTTTCATATGGAGAATACACCCTAGCTCCTCATATTTTTCAAGTTCCTTCCTATTGGGTTCACATCAAATCAAATCTCATATTCTTTGGGAATAATAAATTATGTGAGAGATTCCTAATGTTTCTTCATATATTTCTCCTCTCACAAAAATATTGAAGAAAACTGCCCATCCATGGGGCAAGGAACAAAATAATGCAGTTAGAAAAATAAAAGAGTTGTCCTAAAGTGTCAAATCTTTGGAAATTCCCTCCAATGCAAAGACAATATATTAGACATATGCCAGCAATGAATATTAGAACGCAATTTTATTTGAAGAAGAATAAGGCCAAAGAAAAATATGTGGTTACACTAGTGAATAATATAATAGGCTTGCTTGGCCGGGTTTACTCGCTTGAGCGGCGGTCGCGCTTCTCGAGTTCGGGGCATAACAAACTTCGTTTCAGAGCCTAAGGTTTTAAAGTGTCCTAGGATGTCCCGGAGCCGTATCTAGTAAAGTCCTTCCTATCGGTGTGTTGTCGACCACATCTATAATGAGGAGGCTACTTGGACATTTAGGAATTTCACACTTCTTTGATACTTCATAACGTGCGATAGAGATCAAGATAGAAAGTTAATTTCCTCATCATATCTCATTTCCCATATGGGTAACCCACGGGTTCGAGGCAGTAAGGAGGTATTGAAAGAACCAATTGCTATGGGAAGTTCCTTGTTCATATTAATGTTACCGCACCACCGGAATATTTAGTAAGAGCACATAACAAATTATAAAGGATTATTGGCATCGATAAGCCGGAATTGATATCAAAGAAGAGCAACTCGGGTTTATGTTAGATGATTCTTGAAATATATTATGGTTGTGGAAAGAGGGGTCACAATAAGAAAAAACAACCCTTAGGTTGGTTACACCTATTCCGGTCAGCACGATATGCAGGCAGGAACATTTTGTGTCGTGTTGTGAGTATGCTCAAGAGTATGTTAGGGGTGGAAGGCTTGGGAAATTCCAATGGCCCACATTACAAACCAGTATAGATATTGTTACTCCCGCCATAAAGGCTTGGAGGAAGGATAGAGGGAATGTTTTTGATGTATACAAAAAGGGTAAATACATAGTATTGAAGAAATCTACACTATCATTGAAGCAATCTACACATAAAATACTTAGATCTTCAAGAAATTTCTTCAAGAACTCAAATGACGGTTTTGCAAGATTTCTTCCAAAAGGTAATCCTATACCCTTAGACTTACATGTATGGATATATTATGGGAACATGAGTATGAATTAAGTATTATAACTTATGGTATGGTGATTGGAAGCCATAAGTTCCTAATTTAAATACATAGCCATTGTAGAGATTGAAAGGTGATTATTTGATGGAATATTATTGGTTGGGTGTGGATAGAGTGTCATGTATGTGATATTGAAAGTTATGAATTGTTTAGTAATGATGGTGGGATAAATGGTTGGTAAATGGTAGTAGTTGGATGAACTTATTCTATGGTTAAGCGATGTAGCGATTCATGCCTACTAGGTGTTTGATAAAATGCCTAAATGGCCTAAACTATAGAATTTGTTACTAATGTCGTTCCCATTGGATGTTGTTATGGTAGATTGAAGTTTCTTAGTATTGTGGATCATTGTAGTATCATTAAGGGGTGAATTTTAGGTATGTTGGCTAAAGTACTCTTTTAGAATTGAATTCCATAAAGTTCCCGTATATTTCAAGTATGGTTGTCTCAAGTTCTTTATTCTACATTCCGAGATGTTCCCAATAAATTGTATTGTCTCGAATAAGTAAAGTGGAGAGAATTATGTATTCAAAACATGTTACAAATGTTCCTATCACACTATGTTATCCTTTGGTAATGTGTTCAATAATGATATGTGTATTAAAATGATATGTCTTTGAGTCATGTTTCAAATGAAGGCTATGATGCCAAATTGTGTGAGAAAATCTCACTATGCTTAAGACTCTTAATTGCTCATATGAGTACCTAAAGTCTTGATTGGAAATGTCTGATTGTTGATAATCTATAAAGAAGGTTGGAAGTGATAAAAGTGAATTGGGGATATAAAGTGTGGCCAACATGCAAAGAGTGAAAGTTATACTTGTGGCCAATGGTTCCAATGAAATAATATGATGTGAGAAAGATTATGAAATGAGCTTTGATTCAATTGTTCCAAAATTGACTTCGGAAATAGAATTGCCTAAAAGCTCATAAACTAAAGTCATGCCCATATGAGGCTGTTTTAAATAATGCAATGTGTTTTGCGTTCTTACATATTCGCAAGTGGAAATTGTGTATTGCCCTTTTTGGGGAAAAGTATTTCAAGAATAAATGGTGTGTTACTTGTTGATTATTTTAACTTGCACATCAATTGCCAATTATTTTACTCTATTTCTCGGAAAGAAATCTATTGTACTTAAATTGATCATTTCTAATGAATTAAAAATTGTGATTTCTGAAATATTATATATGTTTATATTTATGATGATGATACATGAGAGGGAAGAAATGATAGTTTTGAATATCGAACATGGCCACCGTGCCTTGAATAAAGAATCTTGTGAATGCCCAAAAGAGCCAAGGGAATATTGTTGTTGTTATAGGTTGAAAATACTAGTGGAGATTCACACAAGGTGAAAGATAGTGAAGTAAATACATTTGTACCTATGTTACCTTTATTTTCAAAAACCATAATAATATTTTTGGGAGTATCGATAGTCACCAAGGAAGGGTAGGTTGAAATAACCTAACCTCGAAACTACATGTGCCAGTCTAGGAATGGATTGTGATTTCTCCCCTTATTTGGGATCATATTGATGTGATAAAATTATTCCCCATAATTGGGATGAGATGATTGATAGAAAAGGATGATATTGATCCACACGATATTGTGGTGAGACGGCCTAGCCGATCGGGTTGTGATCGAACACCATGCCGCACACAAGGTGTTGATTGTGCTGGAAATTGTAATTGAAATTGATATTATGGTTGATGTCTCTAATGAGATGGCCTAGCCGATCGGGTCGTGATTGTACTCCGTGCTAAAAGTATGGTGGTATTAGTATTGAGAGTGATTGTATTATGCCATAATATTGGCACACGGAAATCTAAGTTTTGTGGATACCGAATAGTGTTGACCTGTCTCTGATACCAAAATGGCTCCAATACCTACTCCTTTGAAGTTTGCAGCTCCATCGAAAAATATTCTCCAATGGTCATAGGTTTCGGTGATATCTTCTCCTACGAATGATACGTTTACGAATGATACCTCTTCATCGGGAAAATACGTTTTTAGCTGTTCATATTCTCCACCCACAGGACTTTTTGCGAAGTGATCTGCCAATGCTTTTCCCTTGACTGCATTCTGAGTTACATAGATGATGTCAAACTCACTCAGTAGTATCTGCCATTTTGCCAACTTTCCCGTAGGCATGGGTTTCTGGAAGATGTATATTAACAGATCCATTCTTGATATGAGGTATGTGGTATAGGCACTAGCGGCACAGAAGTAGTGCCTTAACTTCTGAGCTATCCACGTCAAAGCACAGCAGGTGCAGTCCAGCAAAGAATATCGTACTTCGTAGGGTGTGAAGCATTTTATGTCAATAAAACATCCGAGTAAACAAGAGGTAAATTGAGATTGGTAATTAATTATCAGCCACTCAATCATTGTTTTTATGACAACTGTCCCATGCCAAATAAGCTCATCCTTTTCTCCAAACTTACCAAAGCGAAATATTTTTCTAGGTTTGATCTCAAATCATGCTTTCGACATTGTGAATCCACCCGAATGTTCGGGAAAAAACTAGTTTTTGCATTTCCGATCACTATTTTCAGTGGAAAGTCGTGGCTTTTAGTTTAAAAAATGCTCCATCTTTGTTTCAAAAGGCCATGATAAAAATATTTAACTTGGTTACATTGATGAAATTGTATTGTTCAATGATACTTGGGAGGAACACTTAAATTTGGTCAATCATTTTGAATCTTTAGTGCGAAATAATGGCATCATGCTTTCAGCCAAAAAGATGGTTTTTGCAAAACAAGAAATTAATTTTTTGGGCATGCATTTTTCATATGGAGAATACACCCTAGGTCCTCATATTTTTCAAGTTCCTTCCTATTGGGTTCACATCAAATCAAATCTCATATTCTTTGGGAATAATAAATTATGTGAGAGATTTAGTTCCTACTTCATATATTTCTCCTCTCACAAAATGTTGAAGCAAACTGCCCATCCATGGGGCAAGGAACAAAATAATGCAGTTAGAAAAATAAAAGAGTTGTCCTAAAGTGTCAAATCTTTGGAAATTCCCTCTTATGCAAAGAACATATATTAGACATATGCCAGCAATGAATATTAGAACGCAATTTTATTTGAAGAAGAATAAGGCCAAAGAAAAATATGTGGTTACACTAGTGAATAATCTAATAGGCTTGCTTGGCCGGGTTCACTCGCTTGAGCGGCGGTCGCGCTTCTCGAGTTCGGGGCATGACAAACTTGGTTTCAGAGCCTAAGGTTTTAAAGTGTCCTAGGATGTCCCGGAGCCGTATCTAGTAAAGTCCTTCCTATCGGTGTGTTGTCGACCACATCTATAATGAGGAGGCTACTTGGACATTTAGGAATTTCACACTTCTTTGATACTTCATATCGTGCGATAAAGATCAAGATAGGAAGTTAATTTCCTCATCATATCTCATTTCCCATATGGGTAACCCACGGGTTCGATGCAGCAAGGAGGTATTGAAAGAACCAATTGCTAGGGGAAGTTCCCTTGTTCATATTAATGTTACCGCACCACCGGAATATGTTGTAAGAGCACCTAACAAATTAAAAAGGATTATTGGCATCGATAAGCCGGAATTGATATGAAAGAAGAGCAACTCGGGTTTATGTTGGATGATTCTTGAAATATATTATGGTTGTGGAAAGAGGAGGCACAATAACAAAAAATAACCCTTAGGTTGGTTACACCTATTCCGGTCAGCACGATATGCAGGCAGGAACATTTTGTGTCGTGTTGTGAGTATGCTCAAGAGTGTGTTAGGGGTAGAAGGCTTGGGAAATTCCAATGGCCCACATAACACACCGGTATAGATATTGTTACTCCCGCCATAAAGGCTTGGAGGAAGGATATNACATTTTGCGCCATGTTGTGAGTATGCTCAAGAGTGTGTTAGGGGTGGCAGTCTTGGGAAATTCCAATGGCCCACATAACAAACCGGTATAGAGAGTGTTACTCCCGCCATGAAGGCTTGGAGGAATGATAGGGGGAATGTTTTTGATGTATACAAAAAGGGTAAATACCAGGTCAGTGGGGCGAGTCAGTTTAGTGGACCTCATCCCCATTGTGTGAAGTGTAAGAGATATCACTCAGGGGTATGTAACTATGGANCCGCATTATTTTCCTTGTTGTATATGTACATCCTTATTGAAGGGGCCTACACAAATATGGTCTTAACCAAAACGTTGAATCACAAAACATTGCATGTACTTACTTTCTGAATTAGACACATTATTCGTGAAGCCACTATATCACAAATTATCTTACTTACAATCTCTGGTGGAACTGAGCTCTATAGTTATTTTTTTGGATTGAGTTATAACTCTAGGATTAATACTTCCCACTTGATTTCCTAAATTATCAGCAAGAGACTATAGCTGATGAATTTCTTACAGAACCTTTTTATTCAAATGGATAACATCTTCTCACTTGTGCTTATGCATGCACAGTCATAAAGTTTACCTATGTGGTATCAAAGCCAAAGTATAGCAACCTAGCCTTGATATCCTTCTTGAGCCACTCTCTCTAGTGTATATGTCTCCTATGGTTGGAACAGTTACTTTACTCCTTTGTGAATATTATCATGAATCATTTTCATTATTTAGTAACATGAGAGCATATCTCAACATCTATCATATGTGTACCTGTAAATTGAAACGGGTGACTTCTCTGCATAAAGTTTCTAGGAAATTTGAAATTTTTCACAAATTCGTCACAAGAAGAACTTTTTGTTCGCCCATCTCAATATGGCTTTCATGTCCACCTAGAGCATGCCTCAGTGAGCAACACACTTTGTTCCTAGTATTGTAGTTGCCCGTGAAGTGGCCTGATATGGAAGCTTGATAGTTGTTATGGTAGAAACATGTCTAGCTCATAGCGAAGTGTTCACTATCTCTAACCAATATATGATTTCACCCCAATATTAGGATGTCATAGCTATGTGGTTTCACTCGTGAAAGGTTAAAATTAGATGCTTTCAGATTTTGGCACATATGATGAGAATATCGATTTGAAAGACAAGTTCGTCGTATCTCTAGTCCTCTCATATAGGATCAACTATTGGCAAGGGATGAGCTATCAGAATGATAATAATCTCACAAGTGTTCAACTTCATTTGCAACCTCATGGGCTTGTGTCATATCTATTCTTTGTGTCAGTTAATGTTAAGAGCGTAAGGTAGTTTCATGCATTTTTACCATATCACATTCAGGGTGCCAAAATATTCTCATTTCGAGTTGAACTAATTTTCCCTACACTCTAGGAGGCGACTAGTGTCACGTACTTGGCTATTTCTCTTTGAGGCCTACTATTGCCGAACAAGGCACATATGGAATGAAACAATTGTTGTTGTCCTTTTCATGACTCATAGTCTTCCAAGAATAACTGACGCTAATGTCTTTATCCTCCCGACCATGCCTCCTATATGTCACATGTCTAAAATGACTCAATTCTTTTAAATATCAGAATCATGAACACGGTCCCTACATTATCAATGCCTACTAGGGAACTCTATGCCTCATTTGTCGAACCAATGATGTCATCACAATGATTAACCATGTTAGCCCTATTGGTAGTAATCTTCATGTGTCTTAGGATATAACCTCCTGAAATTCCATGCTCAGCACATTGATGGATTCTTGAATAATTCTAGCCCAATATCAAACCTCGTTGTTATTATTTATAGTAACCTATAGGGGTTGAAGGTTCAAGCATGCAAAGAAGAAGCATAATCCTGTGATCAAATATATTGGATAGGAAGTTTTATGGTTATATTCAAGCTAGCACACCTTAGATTTATTGTTCGAGGTTTCCAAAGGTTTAGTTTGGATGTTCAGCATAGGGATTTAAAGTTGAAGAAAGTGAATAGTTTATTCTCAAGATATTCTCTATGAATATATTGGGTGAATTGTTAAGGAAGGTAAAGTATGTGTAGTCACATTAGGCCTGATTGAATATTGAAGGAAATAGGCAAAACTATGAGTATGATGTTTTCCCATCGTTGTCCTCCATGCACCCGATGCATCATGTATCTAGGTTTCAGAAGGTTGTTCGAAATCCTTTGCCTGTCGTTCCGGTGGAAACTATTGAAGGTGAAGTTAATGGGTAATTGGCTTATAAAAGATGCCTATTTGTCATTCCTATTAGATAAGTCCGTAAATTGATATATGACTCCGTCAAAGTAAAGGAAGTATTCTCACTTGCCTGTATAACCAAATGGTTGTGGTTCAAAATTGTACTTGTTATGTGTAAAGATTTAAATATTTTCAACTCATGTCTAAATACCACTTCTATTAATGTAATGCCTTTAATTTTGAGATCAGTGTTATTGATATATACCGTGATGCTTTGTTGAGTTATGGATATGTTGTTAGGATGGTTTTGCGTTTCTCTGACAGGTGGCTAGGCCCCAATTACAAGCGAGATTCTGGCAAAAGTTTTGAAAATTTAGGGAGTTAGTTAAATATTTGGAACCGCTGGTGTGTGTTATAGCAACTAAGTCACATTGGGTGCTAATGGTGAATTTTGTCCCTCATTCGAGAACGAATGATCCTAAGCGGGGGAGAATGTAAGGCCTCGTTAAAAATTTCCTAATGATTTAAGATTTTAAAGTGCGTCAGTTGTATTGGAGGATAACGGATTCGAGTATTAAAGGAGACCTATGGGATAGGACAATATTACTTTAAAATAAAAGTATATGTTTAAGGTGTGTTGGAACATAAGAAGGAGTTTTGTGAATGGTAAAACCTTGTGTGGAAAACGTTGGATACATTAAATGGAAAGGATGTCTCAATTAGCATAAAACCCGAATTCAAATGAATAGAAATCCCTCAATATAAAGGGATAGGTTGAGATATACCAATCAAATTAAATCCCTCTGAGTCTAGTTTCTAACGCTTCAAACCATTCCTCATTTGGACATTTCTACAAGAAGTTATGACAAAATTACCAAAGGCTGGCAGAGGAGTGAAATGCGGATGCAGAGCATCCGAGGCCGCATCCGAAAGAAGGGCCAATGAAGTGCTGCCATAGCATCCGGGGTAGCATCCGAAACCCAGAAATCTGGGCCTATAAGTACAATTTCGGGGTTCATTTTCCCCACTTCACTTGGACGAATTATTGAGCTCTTCTCCACTCCCTCAAGACCACCAACTCCCCTCTTCTTCAAGGTAAGCAATCCCCATTATCTGGGTGTGCAATTCCATCATTTCTACACTAGTATTGAAGAAATCTACACATAACATACTTAGATCTTCAAGAAATTTCTTCAAGAACTCAAATGACGGTTTTGCAAGATTTCTTCCAAAAGGTAATCCGACACCCTTAGACTTACATGTATGGATATATTATGGGAACATGAGTATGAATTAAGTATTAGAACTTATGGTATGGTGATTGGAAGCCATAAGTTCCCAATTTAAATACATAGCCATTGTAGAGATTGAAAGGTGATTATTTGATGGAATATTATTGGTTGGGTGTGGATAGAGTGTCATGTATGTGATGTTGAAAGTTATGAATTGCTTAGTAATGATGGTGGGATAAATTGTTGGTAAATGGTAGTAGTTGGATGAACTAATTCTATGGTTAAGCGATGTAGCGATTCATGCCTACTAGGTGTTTGATAAAATGCCTAAATGGCCTAAACTATAGAATTCGTTACTAATGTTGTTCCCATTGGATGTTGTTATGGTAGATTGAAGTTTCTTAGTGTTGTTGATCATTGTAGTATAATTAAGGGGTGAATTTTAGGTATGTTGGCTAAAGTACTCTTTTAGAATTGAATTCCACAAAGTTCCCGTATATTTCAAGTATGGTTGTCTCAAGTTCTTTATTCTACATTTCGAGATGTTCCCAATAAATTGTATTGTCCCGAATAAGTAAAGTGTCAAGAATTATGTATTCAAAACATGTTACAAATGTTCCTATCACACTATGTTATCCTTTGGTAATGTGTTCAAGAATGATATGTGTATTAAAATGATATGTCTTTGAGTCATGTTTCAAATGAAGGATATGATGCCAAATTGTGTGAGAAAATCTCAATATGCTTAAGACTCTTAATTGCTCATATGAGTACCTAAAGTCTTGATTGGAAATGTCTGATTGTTGATAATCTATAAAGAAGGTTGGAAGTGATAAAAGTGAATTGGGGATATAAAGTGTGGCCAACATGCAAAGAGTGAAAGTTATACTTGTGGCCAATGGTTCCAATGAAATAATATGATGTGAGAAAGATTATGAAATGAGCTTTGATTCAACTGTTCCAAAATTGACTTTGAAAATAGAATTGCCTAAGCTTATAAACTAAAGTCATGCCCATATGAGGCTGTTTTAAATAATGCAATGTGTTTTGCGTTCTTACATATTCGCAAGTGGAAATTGTGTATTGCCCTTTTTGGGGAAAAGTATTTCAAGAATAAATGGTGTGTTACTTGTTGATTATTTTAACTTGCACAT
>AWOL01S0006571.1:0-26828 GCA_000715115.1 Nicotiana otophora | reverse complement strand
GTCGAGTTCTGTTTTAGGACAGGCTTTTTTGAGACCATTATGTCATGTTACGTGCTACTTGTTATATTATTTGGGAGGTTTGCATCTCGACTAGCTTTAGCATATATCAGTTGAACGAAGAGAGAAAAAATGATGTGGTTTAGTGCATATGGTTTTTAAAGATTAATTTTCATTAAAAAAACATATAGTCGATTTTGACCGAACTACGCGCGTCTGATTCTCATCGGATGTGAGATACGTAGGAAAACCTTATCGGTTCCGGCCCCCAATTTTCAAAAATCCAAAAAGATATTTTCCTTTAATTACTTATTTAGAAGTTTCTTTTTTTGAGACCAAAAATTCAAAAATATTTTCTTCCTTTTTTAAAAAAAAAGTCTTTCTCCCAAAATCCAAAAAAATATTTTCTTTCTTTTGAAATTTTAAAAAAAATAAAATTCAAAAATATTTTTTTTCTTCTTTAGAAGTTTTTCTTTCACCAATTCCAAACAAAAAAAAATTGAAAATATTTTTTTTGCTAGGAGATTTTATCGGATTAATTGTATATGAAAAAGAGTTAGTTTATCTATTTTATTTCTCATGCACTAAACTATGCAGGTCTGATTCTCACCGGATGTGAGATACATAGGCAAACCTCATCGGTTCCGGCCCCCAATTTTTAAAAAATTCAAAAAAAAGAAATTGTTTAATTACTTCTTTAAAAGTCTTTCTTTGAGACGTCAAATACAAAATTCCAAAAATATTGTTTTAAAAAAACAAAAAAAAGGTCTTTCTCCCAATATTCAAAAATAAATCAAAATCCAAAAAACTATTTTCTGTCTTTTTAAATTTACAAAATAAAAATTCAAAATATTTTCTTTCTTTTTTAAAAAGTATTTCTTTCGAAGATTCCAAAAAAAAGCAAAATAAAAAAATCTGTGATTATTTGTATATAAGTAAAAAAAAGAGTTAGTTTATTTTACTTTAGTCCTGATTTTCCCTGAACTACGTAATGATCTGATTCATGCGGCGACATGATACGTAGGCAACCCACAAAAGGTTCAATCAAAATATTTTTCAATGATTCTAAGATGAGGGATCAAAATGAGGCGTGAGTAAAAAAAAATGAGAAGAAAATAAGAGCGTCAATAAGAAGCTACCTCATAAGCCGGAATGAAACATGAAACCTCCAAAAGCATGTTAGAAACAGTGACAATGATAGGAGCATGGCACATTATGTGTGATTCATATCTATAAAATGGTTAACCCAAACACGTTTGTTGTCTCTTACGAAGTAAGCTTAAGGTGGTTGGTTTGTGGTGAAACTGGCAACATACTATTACTTCACTAGATCTAAGGGAGCAGTAGTAATGGCCAACGATGATGAGATCGAGCTGATCAGTGACGACCCCCAGGGTCAATCAGTTGAACAAGAGTCGGAGGAAATAAGAAAATTAAGACAGCAATTGTCTGATATATATCAAGCTTGGGTGTCTGGTCAGCCTCCACCCCGGGGTCCCTCAGAAGGAACTTCCACCGTACCCATGGCTACTCAACCACCGCTCCATGCAATGAGCGACTACGTTCTACCACCAGGGTATGTCCCAAATTACAGCCTCCACATTACTCCTGATACCTCTAATGTGCGACCTCCAGTCGCGTCGGTCAGGAACACTCCTCTAGTTGTGTCTGGCGCACCGACATACACAATCCCGCCTCCACCTCCTATGATGAGTCCAATCAAAGAGCCACCATCTCAAGCTTATGATGGCCAATACTACTCTCCAAATATGGCTTTCGGGGTCTCGACTCCATATAATCAGACTCCTCAGTACGAATCACCAGTGGAAAATGAAAAGTCTGCCAAGACGGTTAAGCCAATCTCACCCACGGGCTCACAATGTCATGAAAACTGACCCGGAACAATGATATGATGTATCAATAAGTAACAACTGAGACTGGGATATGATATGAATGCATGAATATGACTGAGTATAAAATATCAATGAAATCGATGAGATGACAGCAAGTAACGACCTCTATGTGTCCTAACAATATCAGCATAAAGCCTAAACATGATATCTAGCATGATTGACAGCTCAGTTACTTTATCATATGGTGAAAACACAGATATCAACGAAAATAGGACCACTATACAGTGCCATGGAAACAATGGAATCACAAGTCATAGGGTGCACGCCCACACGCCTGTCACCTAGCATGTGCGTCACCTCAATACCAATCACACAACACGTAATATGGGGTTTCATACCCTCAGCACTAAGTTTAGAAGAGTTACTTATCTTGAACAAGCTAATTCCAACACCGAGCAAGACAAGATATGCTCCAAAAATGCTATCACGTGTGTAGCGACCTCCGAACGGCTCAAAACTAGCCAAAAGCAACTCAGATACATCAGATAAATCCCAAGGGAGCAATTACAAATGATAAAGATCGAATTCTACATCAAATCACAAATCCAGCCAAAAATCACACCGGGGCCCACACCTCGAAACTCGACAAAATCTGACAACTCATTTAATTATGAGTCTAACCATACTATTTTCACTCAAATCTGACTCCAAATCGGTGTTCAAAACTCAAAAATTCATATTATGAAACTTTAGGCTAAAACCCTCAATTTCCTCTTTAAAATTCATCAACCAATTTCTAAAATTGAAGATAGATTCATGGAATATAATAAAAACTAAATAGAGAACACTTACCCCAATCTTTATGATGAAATTTGCTTCAACAATCGCCTCAATCCGAGTCCCACATCTCAAAATATGAAGAAAGAACCAAAACCTCGATTTTTATAACTCTACCCAGCTATTCCGCATTTGCAGTCAAATTGTCGCATCTGCGACCACCGCTTCTGCAGTAATTCCTCGCTTCTGCAAAACAGCCTCACTCAGCAAAACCTTGCACCTGCGGTCCTTAAGCCGCTTCTGCGATCGTGCTTCTGCGCACTTGAACCGCATCTGCGGTTGCGCAGGTGCGTCCAAACACCCGCACTTGTGATCCTCACGCTCAGCTCCCTTTCTCGCTTCTGCAATGGTACTGCCGCTTTTGCGGCTCCGCACCTGCGCTCAACACTTCACAGTTGCGGTCATACCAGAACCAAAAAATCCTCAGTAATGCAACATGGAATGAAAATGATCTGAACCTCGTCCGGAATTCACCTGAGCCACTTGGGACCCCGTCCAAATATACCAACAAGTCTCATAACATAACACTGACCTAATCGAGGCCTCAAAACACACATAACAACATCGAAACGACGAATCACACCTCAATTCGAAATCATTGAACTTTGAAACTTCAACTTCCACAACTGATGCCGAAACCTATCAAATCACGTCCGATTGACCTCAAATTTTGCACACAAGTCACATTTGACATTATGGACCTTCTCCAACTTTTGAAATCGAAATCCGACCCCGATATCAAAAGTCCACTCCCGGACAAACATTCAAAAATTCAAAGTTTCGCCATTTCAAGTCAAATTCTATTATGGACCTCCAAACCACAATCCGGATGCACTCCTAAGTCGAAAATCACTCAACGGGGCTAACGGAACCATCAGAATAATCCAATCTGAGGTCAAATACTAAAAAGTCAAAACTTGGCCAAACCTTTCAAATTTAAAGCTTCTAGCTGAGAATCATTCCTCCAAATCAATTCTGAATAACCTGAAAGCCAAAATCGACGATTCACATAAGTCATAATATATCCCACGGAGCTACTCATGCCCTCAAACAACCGAGTGAAGTGCAAATGCTCAAAACGACCAGTCGAATCGTTACAAGTACGGTGGTTGATGAGCTTCTGGGCTATGTGGTCCGTGCCAAGATTTGTCTGTATGTAGCTTTACTTTTGGGATAGTTGTGTACAAATATAGGGGAAGTGTTACCCCAAGGAATAATCGAGGAGTATGGGAAGAAATGGGTCAGCTTGGTCAATGCATCAGATTACTCGGGGTGCACCAGTAAGTTCTTTTACTGCACCACTGACACGAGATTCCTATAATGGTTATTCTAGTTATCTGGCACAGACTCAGTATGAGAAGCAGAACCCGCAGAGGGGTTGTTATGAGTGTGATTATAGTAGGCACATCATGAGAAATTGTCCCAGACTTGGGAGAGACATATTACATCAGAGCACTCAAGCCACGGGCTCCATTTCAGTTGCTACTCTACTTACATATTCCGTTAGGGGTGGAGGTCAGGCGGGTAGAGGGCGTCCTAGAGGTAGAGGCCCGACCCGTTGATATAATTACTATGAATTGGCTTAGGACGTTACACCAGATGGTGTCGTTACAGGTATGATTTAATTCATAATAGAGGAGCACTATTCTTATTTTGATTTGATTCCAATTATCGAGGTGAGATCTCTTTTCATGCTCCTTATATGGTGAATTTGTGAATTTGTACTCTACTCCCGTGTTTATCCCTATTGGGAGATTTGATGGTAGCTCGTGTCTATCATTTTGTTTTGTACTCAATTGAGGGTTATGAGTCCAACAGTGACTTTCTATTACTCACTACAATGGGTTTTGATGTAATTTCCGAATAACTAATTACAAATTGTGAATTATATGCCCTACCGGTATGGGGGTTCATTATGTGTTGTGACCTTGTTTAACGAAAATTATTTTAAAGAAGAAAATGGAAAGATTTTGATTGGCACGATGTGCATATTACTTGTGATTCAGAGCTGAGGACGGGATCCTCGCATTTTAATATGATTTGAGATGACTAAACCGAGCTACAAGCCATGGTGGAAGTTATATAAGGACAAGATCTTTGTGATGAAACTTTATGTGTTTAAATTCTCCCTTGTCAAATTAAATTTGTACTATAACACTAATAGGGAGTCATGCGTGTTAGGCTTATTTGATAATACTTGTATGTATATCTTTGTGCATATTTAACCATATTAATGTTGTAATTATTAAGTTTTAACCTACGAGGTGGGTGCCCAGATGGTGTTAAATGTGACTCGTTAATTCGTGTAAATAATTATGAGGTCTTCATGCCTCGTGTCTCATTGTTAGTAAGGTGAAGGTTTGAAACGAGATTTTTGTTAACATGAGGTTAATTGACGATGTTGTAATTATTAAGTTTTAACCTACGAGGTGGGTGCCAAGATGGTGTTAAATGTGACTCGTTAATTCGTGTAAATAATTATGAGGTCTTCATGCCTCGTGTCTCATTGTTAGTAAGGTGAAGGTTTGAAACGAGATTTTTGTTAACATGAGGTTAATTGACGATGTTGTAATTATTATGAACAGCTATTAAGATCAGAGGTGTGGTTATGGGCATACGCATGATGTGTGCGTAGGCACGAGTTGCTACCGCCGGTTGGGGCTAATAACCTGCGTTGGTATAAAAATCGAACTTTTTGAAAATGTTTGAAGTGTAAGAAATTTAGTTTTAAAGTTATAAATGTGGATAAAAGAAATAATCTCAATTGAGATTGTGTTGTCAGACGTATGTCGATTGCGGTGACATAGAATCACTCGCGAGTATATGTGTAAGAGAAAAATCAGCAATTCGATAACCTCAGAATAATTCTAGCCACGTTCGAGGACGAACGTTTGTTTTAGAGGTGGAGAATGTGATGACCCGATAGGTCATTTTTAATTTTAACCTTCATTTATGTATTCAAAACCTCGAATAACTCCATTCATCCTTCCTCGATTTGCGTACATAATCTGTATCTTTTTTTGAAAAAATTTTATGTGAAAAAATAAAGACAATATGAAATTTTGCCTTTAAAACTCATTTGAGATGACTTCGATCAATGTTTTAATAAAACGGACTCAGATCAGTATTTTGATGGTTCATATAGGTCCGTATCGTGATTTGGGACTTGGGTGTATGCCCGGAATGAAATTTAAAAGTCCCTAGCTTGAATTATCACCATTTGACGGGAACTAAAAATTTAAAGGTTTAAAGAATTCTTAAATTTGGCCATAATTGGATTTTTGTTGGTACCGGATCCCGATTTGGATTCTGAGAGCTCGATAAGCTCCGTAACAATATTTATGACTTATGCACAAAATTTGAAGTTATTCCGAGGTGCGTAGACACGTTTTCGTTAGTTTTTGAAAAACAAAATAAATAAAATGTTTGATTTTATAAAGCTTGAATTTCTAAAGTTTGACCGGAGATTTAACTTTTGAGCAAACGACTCCGAAATAGGATTTTGATGATTTAAATAGCTTTGTATGGTGATTTCGGACTTAGCGTATGTCCGTATTTGAATTTGGAAGTTCGTAGAACAATTTGACGCATTTTGGCGAAAGTTGAAAAATAGAAGATTTTTAGAAAGTTTGATCGAGAGTTGACTTTTTTGATATCGGGGCTGAAATTTAATTTCGAAAATTGAAACAGCTCCATTATGTCATTTAGGACTCGTGTGCAAAATTTGGGGTCATTCCGGATTGATTTGATAGGTTTCAGCATCGAATGTAGAATTTGGAATTCGTTAATTTTCATTAAGCTTGAATTGGGATGCGATTCGTGTTTTAGTATTGTTTGATGTGATTTGAGGCATCGACTAAGTTCGTAATATATTTTGAGACTTGTTGGTATGTTCAGATGGGGTCCTAAGGGGCTCGGGTGAGTTTCAGAGTAGTTTCGGACCATTTCTAGGCCATTGTTAACTGTTGGTTTTTTGCTATAGCAGTATGCATCGCAGAAATTTCTATTGCGCGGGGCTAATATTGGAAGCTTATATCTCGTAATCGGTAAGAAATTTGGAGATAATCTAAAAGCAAAAGTTATAGCCCTTTGAGTCTAGTTTACATAAATATAAATCATTCATCATTTGGACATTTGTATAGAAAGTTACGATCGATTAACCGAAGCCTAGTACTGCAGTTGTTTTGCCTCGTAGTATGCATCGCAAAAATTTCTGTTGCACATGACTGACTTTGGAAGCTTATGTCTCGCAATCTATAAGAAAGTTGGAGATGATCCAAAAATAAAAATTGTAGCCTTTTTGTCTAGTTTTCAGAAATATAAATTGTTTGGTATTTGGAGTTGTGTATAAGAAGTTATGGTTGATATACTATATGCTATCTGGGAAGAGTTTTGAAATCGCGAAGAAGAAATTTATGTTGCACAGGGCTAACTTTAGGAGCTTATATCTCGACATCTATAAGGAAATGGGAGATGAGTAAAACATTAATATTGTAGCCCTCAGTGTCTAGTTTCTAGAAAAATAAACCATTAATCATTTAGATATTTGTACCAAAAGTTATGATCGATTTACTGAAGACTAGTACTGCAGTTTCTGGTTGGAAATAAGTTGAAATAGGTCGCATTTTAAAGATGCGACCTACTTGGGCAGAAGCTATATTTCTGGGTTTCAGCCATTTTAACATATTTGGAACTATGGAGCTCGGATTGAAGTAATTTTTGAGGCGCGTTTTACCATATGGATTGGGGTAAGTGTTCTATATCCGAAAGTGACTATACTTCATGATTCCATGGTTATTTTCATCAATTATTAGTAAATCAAATGGAAAAAAATGGAGAAATTTATAAAACTTTTCAATAACGAAAATTTAAGATTTGGAGGTCGATTCATTATCGAAATTTGATAAAATTGGTATGGTTGAACTCGTATCGGAATGGGTATTTTAATTTCGTCAATGTTTGTCGGGTTCCGAGATGCGGGCCCCGGGGCTGACTTTTAGAATAAAAATTGGAAATTGACGTAGTGTTATCCTGAATTATTTTCCATGAATTGTAATTATTTTATAAAAATATTTTGACTGGATTGGAGCCATCTGAAGGTCGTTTCGCGCAAGAAGGCTATTTTGGAATATCGTCCTAACTTCGTTAAGGTAAGTGTCTTGTCTAATTTTGTATGGAAAAAACAACCCCTTAGGATTTGAGATGGTTGTGTCATTCGTGTTATGTGAAGGTCGTGTATGCGAGGTGACGGGTGGGTACACGGCCTATATGTGGTATTAGACTGGTTTGGACCGTTAGGCTCCTTTTATACAATTGATTGCAAATAACGTTTCATGATTATATCTTTTGTTGTTAGAATTGTTTGTACGTGCTTTACTTGAAATTGTTAATACAAGTTTCATTCTTGTTTTCAAGTTCACCCTTATATGCTAATTGTTAACCGTAATCACTCGTTGAATTCATAATTTACTTGCTACATGCCTTAATTGTCAATTGATGCTCATAAAAAATGCTATGACATATGGATTGTCACTTCCTTGCTATTTGATTTCGTGAGCTATCGTGTAGCCTTTTTCATTAGTTGTGACCTCTTTGTGTAGCCTCGTTATCCCTTTAGATTTTATGGTATACCGTAGTTGGTTGTAAATTGGTTGCTTAATTAGTGTTGCTTGAGGATCGGGTTGCACGCCGCAACATATATGATTTATACTGTTGGATCGGGTTGCACGTCGTAATGGAATTTATTTGAAAGATTATACTATTGGATCGAGGTTGCATGCCGCAACGGAATGTATTTGAAGGATTATATTGTGGGATCGGGTTGCATGCCGCAACGGATTTTATCTTAAGTTTATATTGATAGATAAGGTTATACGCCACAACGGAAGTTAATTGAAGGATTATATTATGGGAACTAGTTGCACGCCGCAAGAAAAGAATAAATATGAAATTATTGTGATATTAAGGTTAATTCCGATTGTGATTCTCATGATGCATTCCATGCTAGGTCGGTTATTGTGGTTTCTTGAATCACTTCATTATATTTTGAGCATAATTAATTAACCGTCAATACATTAAAGATGAAATAATATGGAATTCTTGTGTAAGTCATGCATTCTGTGTGATATGTTAAGTTGCTGAAAATTTAGCAGATATAAATGAAAGAATTTTCAAGTTGTTCCACTTGTGTGTCTTTCAAAAATAAAACTCATATCTTATTCGAAGATCTAATAATTTAAATGGTGATTATATTTTTAGTCTAATTGATACCTCGAATTCCTCATTATCTTATTGTCGTGTAATTTATGTGAAAAATTATTATTACATTTTACTTTAATAAATCTCATGTTTATCGCGTTACATATTTGATGGAATGTCCTAAATTGCATAAATACAATATTATATTGGATCTCATATATTTCTAAACTAAACTCAATTGATATTCTATTTGCATAACCTCTCCACTATTTTACCTTATTTAAATCCTAAATTGGCTTAATAACTCATTTGACGCTTTACTATGTTCAAGTTGTAATTGTCTTGAATCGTGTTTAAATCATTCATCATTTCATGGTAAGGACGAGAGTAAAAGCACGAAGGGTGATGCCGTACCATATTTATATTATTTGTACTCTGACTGTGTGGTTGCTCAATTGCTTGATTGTTTGCTCGATGTCATCCGTGTTCTCATTATTTTCATTATTGATTTGTATTGGAAATTCTTCTATTATTTGCCTTACATTGATACTCTTTTCTTGTCAACCTCATGTAACATATTGTACAGCTTTATACGTATGGTAGGTATCTTGACCTGGCCTCGTCACTACTTTAGCGAGGTTAGGCTCGATACATACTGGGCACCGCTGTGTACTCGTACTACGCTTCTGCACATCTTTTTGTGTAGATCCAGGTATCCCAAAGTTATTGATATTCTTGTTAGTTGATCGAGCATTGTTACGGAGACTCAAGGTATACCTGTTGTCGTATTTGCAGGTTTCAGAGTCACCTTCTGATATTTTCTTTGTACTGTTTGATTTTATTCTGGAACAGTTGTAATTAGAGATTTTCTAGTAAACTCTGTAGAGTTTGTGACTTGTACTACCGGTTTTGGGATTATAGGAATTTTCTATTTTAGATTATTCCCGATAATTGGTTTCTTTATTGCCATTTACACTGAACTGTTAGAAATGACTAAAATTATTCTAACGTTGGCTTGCCTAGCAAGTGAAATATTAGGCGCCATCACGGTCCCGAAGGTGAAAATTTCGGGTCGTGACACTGCGAACCGACTAGATTATCTCTTGGCCCCATCTGTGTTACGATTAAAGAAGTATCGTGGTGGTGGTTCCCATCTTAAATATAAGGAAATTGTTGATTTTTTTGTTGTTGTCAGCCTTTGTGAGGTAGTGAAATTCAGATGCCATATGATATATAATCGATATTTGAGGGGTAAGCGAAATGTTTTCGAAGCAGTTCCTATTGTGAGTTGTCCATAAGTGCCAAAGAATGAAAGGGACAATTGTGTGATGTGGTATAGATTTAAATTTATTAGGATTGTGCAGCATAATATGATTTTTAAGCCAAACAGAAGTGGTATCTTCCTCATCACGAGTATGTTGTATTAGAAATCCTAATTTCATATTAAACCAACATTGTCGTGCATTGATGCATTTGAAGAATATATGAGGAATAGATTCCTCTTCCTGGTGGCATATAGTACAAGTATTGGACGTAAGTATCCCTAGCCTATGTAAGTATTTTTGGGTGGGTAAGCGGTTGGGACTCAACAACCACAAAAATATTTTGATTTTCGGTAATGTATATAATTGTCATATCCACCCATGATGATTTAGAAAGTCAGTGGTTTTGGTGAGCGATTGGTAATAGGAGCTAACAGAGAAATGGCCTGGTAAAGTGTGGCCAAAATAATGCGATCAGGTAGTGTTGGGTGTGTGGGGAGGTAATACTGATTTATTCGACAGATTAGATCAGTAGGCAATTCCATGGACATGATGTGGTTAGAGCCTCTAAGAGTATTGAATGCAGTTGCGACTGACATGTGTTGTTCGTGATGTGCTAGTAGGCCTTGTATTAGACTATGAACGTTAAGGCTAGGAGCTAACCAATTATCATACCAACAGTTGACATGTGTTCCTCGTGTGACTTGCCATACTAATCCTTTTTGGCACACTTCCAATCCATTTGAAATATGTTTCCCCAACATGGAGGTTTTGGTGGGATTCCTTCGTGTGGGGGGGAATATTTGGAAAGAAGAATGGATGCCCATTGGGCCTGTAGGTTATGGAATAAACGCCACGTTGTAGTAGCTAGTAGCGCTTTATTTTTTTTCTTAAGTTTTTTAATACCTAGGCCACCTTCATTTTTGGGAGTCGTTATCACTTCCCATTTAATCATATGCAAACGTTTTTTTCTGAGAAGTAGTTCCCCATAGAAAGCTTTTTTGGTACTGTTCTAACCTAGCAATCACCTAGTTAGGCAGCTAAATGATTTGCATCAAATGGTTTGGTATAGAATTAAGGGTGAATTTTATGAGTGTGGCTCTCCCTGCCATGGTAAGGTGGTTTGTTTTCCAGCCTGCAAATCTTTTTTAAGATTATCAAGAATAAACTGGAAGTTGTTTTTCGTAGGTTTGGATGTAAAAAGAGGAAATCCTAAATATTTGCCAAATTGTATGCCTTCCACCATATTAAAAGAATTAAGGATAAAAGATTTTTCAATTTGTGAACAATTTTTTGAAAAGAAAACTTTTGATTTTGTAAATTTTATTTTTTGGCCTGATAACTTGGTAAAGTGATCAAGATGGTCAATAATGGTATGACAACTGTCAATTGTTATTTTGGAGGCCAAAATTATGTTATCTGCACAGAGAAGGTGAGAAATTGGTGGAGCTCGTTTGTGTAAGGTGATTGGATGCCAAATGTTGTGGTCTACTGCAATGCTAATACTGCGGGAGAATATTTCCATGCAAAGTATGAAGAGGTAAAGAGATAAAGGATCCTCTTGCCTAATACCTCTGGTGAGTATGAAGAAAGAGGTAGGAGTACCATTAAAAAGGATTGATATAGTGGTTGTTGATATGCATGACATAATTAACGTAATTATGGGCTGAGGAAGTTTAAAGTAAGTTAGGGTTCTGCGTATAAAATACCATTCTAAACGGTCAAAAGATTTTTCAAGATCTAACAATTATGTCTCAAATTCAAGTAAATTGAGAACGGCAATATAAGTCATTAATGATCATATATTAAATTCATCCTAGTCTAATATTATAAAATTTTAGTTTATCTAGCACTAAAAGTTCTCTATATTTTTCTCCAACAAGATTAAAAAAACCTCATAACAGACTTATTTTCTTTTCATCTAGAAAATATAATTTCTATAGAGGTGAGATGGTCCAAGCATTGGTGAGACAAAAACATATTCAGATGCTTGATGTTGATATTTTTAGACCCATCCTTTTTAATTTTGGTACATGAATGACTATGTTGACCATAGGCAAGCCACCACGGCTGAATTACCGAGGGTTACATACTTATGTTTATGGATCAACACTGTAATTTATTGTTGTTTCTAGACAAAGCTTTACAAGTTGTCTGAGGCTATCAATACACTAATTAAGTAGACAAAACTAGACAGGAAACTACTAGAAATTTACCATACAACAATATTCTACTTGCAAGAGGGGGGATCCCATTTTCAAACTAGTTGCAAAGTTGTTGTCTCAACATCCCTTACGGTAACGACCTGATCGGTCACTTTGAGCTCTAGCGCGTCATTTGGAGGTTTGAGGCCTTTGAGTAGCTTCACTTTAGGTGTTATGACTTGTACGTGTGGTTGGCATTTAATTTCGAGAAGTTCGGAATTGGTTTGGAAAGCAAATTCTACATTTGGAAGCTTTAAGTTGGAAGAGTTGATCAAACTTTGACTTTTAAGTAAACGACCTCGGAATCGGGATTTGAAGATTCCAATAGGTTCGTATGATAATTTCAGACTTGGACGTATGTTTGGGTCGAGTATCAGGTGGACCGGGAGTATTTCGGTGCTTATTACGGAGGTTTGGCATTTTGAAGGTTTAATAATTGTCTAAGTTTGGGTTGAAGTGGATTTTAATATTATCAATATTCGTTTAGGATTCCGAACTTGGTAATAGTTCTGTATGGTAATTTTGGTCTTAGGAGTATGTCCGGATGTTGATTTGGAAGTCCATAGGTCGTTTCGGCGTCAATTGGTGAAAGTTAAAAATTGGATGATTTTTGGGATGTTTGACCAAGAGTGAACTTTTTGATATCAGGGTCGGATTCCGATTCTAGAAGTGAAAGTAGGTCTGTAATATCAATTATGATTTGTGTACAAAATTTGAGGTTAATCGGACTTGATTTGATATGTTTCGGCACAAGATATAGAATTTGGAAGTTTGAAAAATGTATAAGTTCGATTCGAGGTTCAATTTGTAATTTCGTTATTGTTATGTGTGATTTGAGGCCACGAGCAGGTCCATGTTATGTTATAGAAGTTGTTGGTATATTCGGACGGAGTCTCGGGTGGCCCGGGTGAGTTTCGGACGAGGTTCGGATCACTTTCGTTTCATATTGCATTGTTGTAGGTATGGCTGATCGCAGAAGTGCAAGTAGGCTTGGCTGGGGAGGATCACAGAAGTGTAAATTGGGGCGCATCTGTGGCCCCGCAGAAGCGAGGGATTTAGGCGCAGAAGCGCGTTTGGCTTCGCACCTGCGGTTGCGCAGTAACGGATGGAGATCCGCAGGTACGAGGGGTCGACTGGCTAGTAGCTTCCACAGAAGCCGAGCTCGTGTCGCAAAAGCGACTCTTGTATCCACAGAAGCGGAAATGACTAGGCAAAACCCTTTAAGTTCGAGGGTTTGATATTTTCACCCACTTGTTTCGGATTTTGGAGCTCGATTTGGGCGACTTTTAAGAGGAATTTCACAACACAACTTGGGGTAAGTGTTCTTGACTCCCTTGTAATTATATTTCATGAATTAATCTTCATTTTTGGTGTATGATTATCGAATCTTCAAGAGAAATCGAAGAAACTTTCTATACTTTCATAAAACGAATTTTCGAGTTTTGAATACCGATTCGGAGTCTGATTTGAGTGAAATTAGTATGGTTGAACTCGTAGTTAGATGGGTTGTCAAATTTTGTGAGTTTCTTCATATTTCGATGCGTGCGCCCCACTGCCAATGTTTCGTGCAGAGTTGGAAATTCTTTAAATTGATTAGTTATGGGTATTAAAACACGGATTTATTGATTTGTACATTGTTTGCATAGTTTTGGATCGACAAGCATCGATTCGAGGTGTTAGAGTGGCATTGGAGCCGGCTATGGAACTTCGGAGCAAGGTAAGTCTCTTGTCTAACCTTGTAAGAGAGAATTTACCCCATAGGTGATTTAAATTAAATGTTGCTACAAATTGTGGGGGCTACGTACGTAGAGGTGACGAGAATCCGTACGTAGCTACTAACCAAATGCATGAACTA
The DNA here is from genome assembly GCA_000715115.1 of Nicotiana otophora. Classification (NCBI taxonomy): domain Eukaryota; kingdom Viridiplantae; phylum Streptophyta; class Magnoliopsida; order Solanales; family Solanaceae; genus Nicotiana; species Nicotiana otophora. The sequence goes on along the minus strand of AWOL01S0006571.1, from coordinate 12,622 downwards.
TTTGTAATTCTTGCACCATACTTGTTAATTTAAAATGCCTAAATTATATTAGGATTTGTTAGAGAAATTGTGAAAGATCGCTAATGAAATTCGTATTGTTTTAGTACAAATCCTTAATAATGTTTAAGTCAAATGCTTATAAAATATCCTTCTCTTCTTGTGGAGCGGGCCGAATGTCTCGGCAATAAATAGATGTATCTATGGTTCGTACCACTCGGCAGTGTACACACTATTCCGGATCGGGCTGAACGACCTCGGCAGAATCGTGCGTTATCACTAGTAATTCGAATATTCACAACATAAACCTTCCACTGAAGCCCGACATTTTATGATATTGACACTTGGCATTTTTCTAAGATATTAATCTAGAATACAAGATCGAGAAACTTATGCTTTAAAAGAAATAATTGGAAGATTATAAACCTTACAGATTTACCCCACTATTGATGTGTACTTTATATCTGCTTATGTTTTTATTATATTGCTTTATTGGATATTTAGTAAGTTTCGATGTCGACCTCTCGTCACTACTTCTTCGAGGTTAGACTTAATGCTTACTGGGTACGCATTGATTTATGTACACATGCTACACTTGCTGCACCTTTATGTTACACTCCGCAGTATTACAACGATGTTACACCCCGTAGTATTATACGTTGGATTTGTCATAAATTGACATCAGTTCAAGCATAAGATTATTTTGAGGTTATAAGTATTACGCTATTTCAAACAAGTGATAAGTAAATTCGTGAAGGTGAGAGGGTAAGTGAATCGAAGAAAATGAGTTTCGTCGAAGTTTGACAATTTGAGATAAAATACGGTCCAAGCTATAATACTCCGTATTTATGGACTAGTGTCATACAAGGTACCACATGACCATGATAGTAAGGTGTATAAAGTGTGTTAAAAGTGATTAGTATTTTAAGTAATTTGAGATAATTCTTAATTATGTGGATAATTGATTAATTATTAATTTTTAGTGGGAGGTTAACAAGGTAATTGATTTTAGTGGATAAGCTTAAAGGGACGTCACCCTCAACGTGGCAGCAAGGGGACTTAAGCATCAATGACTCTTTGGGGTATATAATTAGGTGGCATATTTAGAGATTTTTGGGCAAAATAAATCCCCAAAAGTGGGGCCTACAAACCTCAAAGATAAGAGACTTTCATACATCATTTAAGAGGGATGGGCATGTTGGTTAAGTAACGCATGAAGCCTCCAAAATAATTCATATGAAACTTCATAATACTATAGCAACGTAAGATATGCGATTTTAAGGAAGTACCGTGCAATCTTTCTCAAGAATACCATACGGATTTTTCCCTATTTCGATCTCGCTATTACGTATTTCGTCGCGATTGGCGTGTGTTAAAGGGATTGTTAAGAGAATCGGCTCAGGTATGTTAAGACTATCCCTTCTTTTCTTTTGGCATGATTCATACGATACAAACAAAGCGAGCAAACGTACAACTTTCATAAATACCCCTATTCATAGAATCACTAGGGGTGCCTATTTTCTTGATTTTTCATGTGTCTTATTATAAAGTTTATCCGAAGACATATTGATCTTATGACATTCCGAGAAATCTTATTAACTTACTTCTTATGCATTTCATTCATTTATACATGTGCATTGACCCACGACCAGTTGGCGTTATATACGCGTATATTATATGTATATGGGATATGGGAAAAGGTTACGGCATTATATACGCACCACCACCTGATCAGCTGGTATACGTTGATGATTTTACCCACAGTGGCCGAGATGATATGATAGGATGCCTTTAGAGGCTTGATGATGTTATGTACGCATATACCTATGCATGACATGACATTTATACGCTCGTGCATGACATTATAAATGTTTCAAGATTCACAAAGTTGTTTAGACTTACAGGTGGAATTCTTTACTCCACGTTTCTTTTATGTCTTTTATGTACTGATTTTCATGCCTTACATACTCAGTACTTTATTTGTACTGACATCCATTTTGCCCGGGGACATTGCGTTTCATGCCCGTATGTGCCGATAAACAATTTGAAAATCCTCCAAGTAGCCTATCAACTCAGTAGAAGGTGTTGGTGCACTCCATTTGCTTCGGAGTTGCCTATTTGGTCAGTATGATTTGGACATGTATTGATTGGTATAGCGGGGCCGGGCCCTGTCCCGACCTTTATGCCATTTATGTATTCTTAGAGGCTTGTAGACAGATGTCATGTATATGGATACTTGTATGGCCTTGTCGGCCTATGGTGTGAGTACACAAATGATCATGCCGGCCTTATAGTCCCGTATGTCATATGTATAAGTCAGTACATCATGTTGGGTCGTCCTTTGTCGAGTATTTCCCTCATGTTTTATTCTAGTTATCTCACGACAGCCTTTTCGACTCATTTACCTATGATAGTATGATACGACAGATATGTTGCGTTGGTACTCGGTTGAGTAACGTACCGGGCGCCCGTCGCGACCCATCGGTTTAGGTCGTGACACTTTTGTGCAGGTACATATATGTCTGGTAGTCTTTTAGGCGCATAGGCGCGGCTATTGCGGGGACCTTATTGTAGGCTGTATTTCCTGTTACAAACCGCAGCCTGTAGAGTCTCCATCAGAGTCATTTATATCCTCCTGTCTTATTTTCATTCTGGACAGATGTTGCATTGTTGTTATACTTCCTAGAAAGATGCTCATGTACTTGTGACACCGGGTTTTGGGGGTTCTTTCAGGTTATTTATTATTGTGGTTCATGCAGATACTTTTATTTACTCTGTAAATTCTATTTTATACTGTCTAATTAAGGAAAATTTTGATTTCAAAAATACTAAAATGAGTAATTAAATTGGTAAATCATCGTTGGCTTGCCTAACGGCAGCGTTAGGCGTCATCATGACCTATAGTGAATTTTGGGCAGTGACAGCTTGGTATCAGAGCATTAGGTTCACTTAGGTCTTACGAGTCATGAGCAAGTCTAGTAGAGTCTTGCAGATCGGTACAGAGATGTTTGTACTTATCTTCGAGAAGCTACAGGGCTGTTAAGAGCACTTCACTTATTGATTCCTTTATCGTGCGGTTTGATTCCATTGAGGCTTGCGCCTCTATTTCCTTCCTACTCATTCTTACGCGACGTGAAGTGCTAGTTATCAATTGGGCATTGAGGAGTTGTAGTGGTACTGCAGACATGGTGCAGGATATTTTCTCTGTATATTCGGGTGGGCTATCTATCGTAGCCTTGCGGAAGGATGTTCTGGTGTTTTAGCTTAGTATCTATATTTCCTATGGTTTTGAGGTTATGCTCAGATTGTTATGATGTTCATGTGTTGTTATCGCACGGTGTTGGTGTAATGGTAGGGTTCTTGTTTATGTGTCGAGGCAGTGAATGACTTTAAATGAGGATTTCTCAACGCATGATTTAGAGGTTCGGTGTTTAATTCTAGCAAAGAAAAGGCAACCGGACTATGGATGTTTGGGCTTAGGTTGATGGAGTAACAAAATTTAATATTTTCGAGCGTGGTGAAATTCTCATTTGTGATGTGGTTTTGTCATCTTTGTTTGAAAATATTAGGACTCGATGGTGTTATGATCTTCTTTGATTTTTTCCTTCGGAGCAGGGTGTTGTGAAATGGTGCTTGAAGGGCGGTTGTCAGAAATAGCGGTGTGCAGCGGTTCAGGATCGAATAGGTGATTCCAATGTTGATGTCTAGAGGAAGATGACCTACTAGGAGACTTAGAATTGGTAGTAATTTGTTAGTTCAGGTGCTACAGAGATGGATTTCGATTTGATACAACAATTGGGTAATGAGGAATGAGGAAGGGCACGTGGGAGGTGTCTTGCGGTGGTTAATTTACTAGCAGGTCAAGTATGAGAAGCGAAAGTCGGGAAATTGCTTTAAGGAGATGGTTTGACCGGAGTGGGAGAGGTAGAGTAGCATATGGATTCAGTGGTAGGATAGCCACTTACCTTCAGAAAGTGTAGAACGGTTGGGAATCTTGATGGAAGGTGATTTGGTATATGTATTTTACTTGGAATGATGGTTACCGTACGGAGAAAGAGTGAATATGAAAGGAGTTTGCTTGGAATGAATAAGGGTGTGAAGATTTGACTATCGTTTCAGATGCGACATGACTTGAGTTTGGATGATATTGTTGAATTCTCAGTTGATGTTAATGAGGAACGAACGGACTTATACAACGTCTTGGAAAGAGGTCAGATATGAGATCGTGGTTGATGATTCAGAATGTTCATGAAGAGATTTAACAAAACACTTCGAGAAATTTGGCGAGTTAACGGTGCGAGATCACGGTAATTGAGAAGGAGGAATCATTGTGGGCTCTACATTATGTGATAGTAGCTTAAAGCTAAGTGGGGGAGCTCCACCGTCTACGATTTGATTGTGTGGTTGTCTTCTTGTGCGGGTTCTGGCTATCGGTGCATTGGTGAACTATTCATGACGAAGAAAAGAAAACATCAGGAGTAATTCGAGCACGGAACTTGATGAATGTGTGTCAAACTTTGCCTTATTTATTCGGGTGCAGGTTTTGGGAAGACTCAAAGTTTATGCTTCATGTGAGTGTAATGTACAAGGAAAAAAATTCAGTCAATTTCTTCTTTGAGAGGGTATTCATGTGCTAGCAGAGAAATGAAGTTTGGTTACATTTGAGACCGGGTCAGAGTGGGTGACTCTTAACAATGGTCCAGTGAGTTCAAGAATTTAAGTCGAGTGCCTAAGGATTTCGGGTCCGTTGTATGGTTAAGGATCGAGTTTCTGCAGGGGATTTGTGAATGGGACTTGGAGTGTTTTATGTTATCATCGGGTATGCGGTGCGGTATTGGAGGAAAGGAAGAAATAGCTTCGAATTTGCGGGAGGTCTTGCGGAATAGGTATACCGGTTGGAAATGCCATTTGTGCGCATGAGGAAGGTATGATATGAGTTATGAGTATTGAGACGATGTGGTCTCATGATGTGGGTCACTCGGTATGAGTGCGGATTTAGTTCGTTATGTTTGAATGGAGCTGCTAGTATTTCAAAGGCAAGTCAAGAGTGAATTTGAAGAAGTTGGGTCGGTTAGTAATGGTTGAATCAACATGATTGTGGCAGTGATCAGTTCCTTCAGCGTGAAGTTATACATATGGTTTGTGGTTGTACTCGTGGGCTTGACAGCTACCATAACTTGATTTATTTGGGAGGTATTTAATTCAAACGATCTTGTTGTGTAAACGGATTCCGAAAAAGTCATGGCAGTTTAGATCGCGACTTAAGGTTGGTATATCTCCGCGGTCTGGGAATTCAGTTGCGTGTTGCATTGGTTCTTCGGGAATGAGCTAAGTGAAAGGTTTCTAGCCAATTGAGTGACTTATTCCACTAGTAGTTCAAGGGTTATGGTGAATACGTGTATTATCACGTAGCAGCATGATAGGTGCAGTGAGCGGCATGGGAACTGGAAGTTGAAGGTCAAGGTTACGGTTCGGTGTTGATTAGAATGTCACGAGATCGGATGAGCAGGTGTTCAGAGTAAGCTGGCATTTTCTTTAGTGTCACCTGAGGACGGCATATTGTGTAAGAGGCCTTGTGTATTGAATTGCGGATTCTTAATTTGTTATACAAAATTTTAACGATTGGTGGTATAGATGTGCGGACTTTGCCACCTGAGCGGAAGGTTGTGGGAGCGTACCCCACAGGGAAATCTGTATAAATGTGATATGTTAGTCACTTGATTGCTAAAGATTAAAGCCAAGTATGGAGAGTTAATGTGGGAGTTTGTTTCGGATTGGGCGGCTACTTGTGTGTGTCATGAATAGGGCCATTGTGGATCCTTGAAAGGTTATTAGCCCAGTATGGTATTATCAGAATCGGTTTGAGGTCCATTAGTGGGTCTATTGTGAATGGGTGCTCTACATAAGGTCGGATGTGTTCACTCGTCATAACATTGCTTACGAAGGAGTCATCGAGCATTGGATGTTATTTTCGTCGTCAACTATTCCGTGTAGCCTATATTGTGCCATGTGGGTTGTAAGATAGCTTGATTATTCGCATATGTGTTGAGTTCCCGTGTAGCTTGCAGTGTTATATGAGCAGGATAGCTCTCTAGATGCAGGTCATTTATCACACCTTAGTTGTGCTTGAGTTTCGTAGCGTGTGGCGCTATTCGCCTTCCCAGGATTTGTATTATGCACTGGGCGTGCTTATGGTCGATATTCTGGCATTTCATAAGTATAAGCATTACGGCTTGATGTGTATATTTTCTTCTTAATTATTATGTGCAGATCGGGTGGCACGCCGTCACGGGTATGTTGTTTGGATCGGGTTGCACGCTGCAACGGTATTATGTGTGGATCGGGTTGCACGTAGCAATAACGAGATGTTGAGTACGGTTCCCTATATCTACTCTTGTGCATTTTGTTTCTCATTTTCTAAGAAAGTTCATAACATCTTTTCAATTGTTGTATTAGCTATGTGGGATGGGTAGTTCTTTTCCAGAGTTCATTTTTCCTTATATATCATATTCGAGTTGTGGCTTGTCGGCACATTGATGGTGTCATATGAGATTTTGGTCAGTGGTTGAAATGGCTTATTGCCTGAGCAGCTTGTACTGGGTGAGACGAGGTTATTGGACTTGAGATCAGTGCGATTAAAAAATAATTATGCGGGGTATGTTAAAGAACATATATCGTGATTCAGTTCAGAATAAGGTAATGGTTCCTGTTAGGAGGAGACTCCAGGATTTGTCGGTTCGACATGTGGTTATGAGTTTCTACACATCTCGTCCGTCGTGGCAGCATTGGAGGATTGGAACCGGGCTTGTAGGTGTTATGAGGTATGCATCGGGCGTCGGGTCAGTAAAGTTTCAGTTGTTGTGCTTGGAAGAGGTTGCCTTGGGCAAATGAGTTATATGGTGCATTTTGTGATGTCAGCTTGGGTGCATGATTATGTGTGGATTCAGCATATGGAGATTTGCACTGTGTTCGTGTGTTAGAATCGGGACTTGTAAAGAAATTCAGAAGTTGGAATTTGGTTCTAAAGCTGGTTAGCTAAGGTTATATGTAGGATTTTCAGTCTGGCTCGAGCTAATGTGTGCAACTGGATTGTGGTAGCACGGGAAGGTGTACGAGGTGTTAAACAATGATTTTGGACAACTCCGGAGCAGTTCTTAGCACATTCGAAGACAAACGTATGTTTAAATGGGAGAGAATATAACAACCCGACCGGTCGTTTTGAGCTCTAGCTCGTCGTTCAGCGGTTTGAGGCCTTGCGTAGCTTCACTTCAGGTGTTATGACTTGTACGTGTGGTCAGAATTTAATTTTGGGAAGTTCGGAGTTGGTTAGGAAAGAAAATCCTAAATTTGGAAGCTTTAAGTTGGAAGAGTTGATCAAACTTTGACTTTTGAGTAAACGACCTCGGAATCGGGATTTAAAGGTTCCAATAGGTTCGTATGATGATTTTTGACTTGGGCGTATGTTCGGGTCGAGTATCGGGAGGACCGGGAGTATTTCAGCGCTTATTACGGAAGGTTGGCATTTTGAAGGTTTAATAATTTCCTAAGTTTGGGTTGAAGTGGATTTTAATATTATCGATGTCAGTTTGGGATTCCGAGCCTAGGAATAGTTCTGTATAGTGATTTTGGTATTAGTAGCGAATCCGGATGTGATTTGAAAGTCTGTAGGTCATTTCGGCGACAATTGGCGAAAGTTAAAAATTGGATGATTTTTGAGAAGTTTGACCGAGAGTGAACTTTTTGATATCGGGGTCGGATTCTGATTCCGGGAGTGGGAGTAGGCTCGTAATGTCAATTATGACTTGTGTACAAAATTTGAGGTCAATCGGACTTGATTTGATATGTTTTGGCATAAGATATAGAATTTGGAAGTTCGAAAAATTTATAAGTTCGATTCGAGGTGCAATTTGTAATTTGGGTGTTGTTATGTATGATTTGAGGCCTCGAGCAGGTTCGTGTTATGTTATGGAATTTGTTGGTATATTCGGACGGAGTCCCGGGTGAGTTTCGTACGAGGTTCGGATCATTTTCGTTTCATGTTGCATTGCTGTAAGTATGTTGGTTCTGGTTTTTCCGCATCTGCGGAAGAATGGGCGCGGATGCGAGTCCGCAAATGTGGACAGTTGATTGCAGAAGCGCAAGTAGGCTTGGATGGGGAGGATCGCATAAGTGAAAATTGGGGCGCATTTGCGGCCCCGCTGAAGCGAGGGCCTTGGGCGCAGAAGCGATACGGAGCGCAAAAGTGCGTTTGGCTTCGCACCTGCAGTTGTGCAGAAGCGGATGGAGATCCGCAAGTGCGAGGGGTCGACTGGCTAGTGGACTCCACATAAGCGTAGCTCGTGTCGCAGAAGCGGCTCTTGTATATGCAGAAGCGGAAATGGCTGGGCAGAACCCTTTAAGTTCGAGAGTTCGATATTTTCACCCATTTTATTCAAATTCTGGAGCTCGGTTTGGGCGACCTTTGAGAGGAATTTCACCACACAACTTGGGGTAAGTGTTCTTGACTCCCTTGTAATTATATTTCATGAATTAATCTTCATTTTTGGTGTATGATTATCGAATCTTCAAGAGAAATCGGAGAAAATTTCTATAATTTCATAAAACAAATTTTCGAGTTTTAAATACCGATTCGGAGTCAAATTTGAGTGAAATTAGTATGGTTGATCTCGTAGTTGGATGGATTGTCGGATTTTGTGAGTTTCGTCGGGTTTCGAGGCGTGGTCCCCACTGCCAACTTTTCGAGCAGAGTTGAAAATTATTTAAATTGATTAGTTATGGGTATTAAAACACATATTGATTGATTTGCACATTGTTTGCATAATTTTGGATCGACAAGCATCGGTTCGAAGTGTTAGAATGGCGTTGGAGCCGCCTATGAAACTTCGGAGTAAGGTAAGTCTCTTGTCTAACCTTGTAAGAGGGAATTTACTCCATAGGTGATTTAAATTAAATGTTGCTACAAATTGTGGGGGTTACGTACGTACGAGGTGACGAGAGTCCATGCGTAGCTACTAATTATGCTTATGTTGGGGTTGTTTTAGGACCCAATGCATGAACTATTTGGAATTTTTGCACCATACTTGTTAATTTAAAATGCCTAAATTATATTAGAATTTGTTAGAGAAATTGTGAAAGATCGCTAATGAAATTCGTATTGTTTTAGTATAAATCCTTAATAATGTTTAAGTCAAATACTTATAAATTATCCTTCTCTTCTTGTGGAGCGGGCCGAACGCCTCGGCAGTAGATAGATACATCTATGGTTCGTGTCGCTCGACCCTCGACAGTGTACACACTATTCCGGATCGGACCGAACGACCTCGGTAGAATCGTGTGTTATCACTAGTAGTTCGAATATTCACAAGATAAACCTTCCACTGAAGCCCAGCATTTTATGGTATTTATTACTTAATTGGTATTGACACTTGGCGTTTTTCTAAAATATTAATGTAGAATACAAGATCGAGAAACGTATGCTTTAAAAGAAATAATTGAAAGATTATAAACCTTACAGATTTACCTCACTATTGTTGTGCACTTCATATCTACTTACGCTTTTATTATATTGCTTTATTAGACATTTAGTAAGTGTCGATGTCGACCTCTCGTCACTACTTCTTCGAGGTTAGACTTGATACTTACTGGGTACGCATTGATTTACGTACGCATGCTACACTTGTTGCACTTTTTGTGCAGGTACATATATGTCTGATGGTCTTTTGGGCGCAGAGGCGCGGCTATTGCGGGGACTTTATTGTGGGCTGTGTTTCCTGTTACGAACCGCAGCCTGCAGAATTTCCATCAGAGTCATTTATATCCTCCTGTCTTATTTTCATTATGGACAGATGTTGCATTGTTGTTATACTTCCTTGAAAGATGCTCATGTACTTCTGACACCGGGTTTTGGGGGTTCTTTCAGGTTATTTATTATTGTGGTTCGTGCAGATACTTTCATTTACTCTGTAAATTTTATTTTATATTGTCTAATTAAAGAAAATTTCGATTTCAAAAATACTAAAATAAGTAATTAAATTGATAGATCACCGTTGGCTTATCTGACGACAGTGTTAGACGTTATCATGACCTATAGTGAATTTTGGATAGTGAAACTTGTGAAACTTACATGGGCGAATGTATCTGTTGTTACATCATCAGTCACCATAAATTCTGTCAGAACAAAAATTATTACATCATTTGCAACCACTTACTGGATATCTAGGGAAGCAGCCGCAAAAATACAAAAAGGTCCATCACCTTTAGCAAGGCCCGGTGAGACCTGCCTGCCGGCTGCAAATTTGTTTATCTGAAGATATTTTTAGATTAAATATTTATCAAATTGTAAATATAGCTAGAGTTACTTCATAGTATCCTATAGTTTACAGATGTAAATTCATTAATTGCAACTAAAAATCTGCAGAATCAAACACTTGAAAGAGTTCACCCTGCAAAGCAGAAAGCAGAAGACACTTGCAGTCCAAATATAGCACTGCGTCATGCTTCATTCTTCTCCAATCATAAACATTGTTTATGAGTTTATGAGTTTTGAAATCTAAATAAGATAACTTATTAGGTTCTGAATAAATTATTTATACATGTTAAGTGAATTTCTTAATAAATAAAGAATTTTTATAGTTGGGTTCTGCCGAACTCTAGCTCCGCCCCTGCAAGATACAGGTCTAGAAGTAAGTATAATGAAAACAACCACTACTACAATGCCTCAATTCTGTTCATCGAGATTTCACAGAATGTCTTCATATTTTTAAAGAAGAAAATTTTTTTTTAAGGAAAATGAGGGACTGAAAGCACCTCATATGAGACGCATTCATTGATTCCAGCATAGGAAGTATTGAGATTGTAAGTGACATAAAAAGAAAAAGCAGACACCAATTTTCTCAGAAGTGTTCCTCTGCATTGAATAATATTTACCGACCTATAAAAGGAAAAGAAAAAAAAAAGATAAAACCAAAAAGACAAAAGGTATTGACTGTGTGGAGAAAACTATCCAATAGATATTTCGATATGTATAAAAATAGTGAATCACTTTCCTCTTCAGAACTGCACAACAACAGCTCCCAATAAATAAAGCTTGAAATCAATACCTACTACAAGCTTCGTATATGGGTTTGGAAATAAAAATATTTAGAAATCCAAATAATCTATGTAGAGTTAATGATCATATTGTGAATTGCATCAATAGTCTGTTTATCAACTCTTTCTCTCACAGCCTGAGAGTGTTGAATGAAACTTGGTTGATTAGTGGAGGCAAGAAGGCGTGCCCACATCCTGCCTGTCAAGTTCACAGTGTTTGTAGTTTCAGTAACACGCTGCAAATGAACATGAGGGCATAAACATTAGATCGTCATTGGAGAAACGGTTGATCAGAATAAAACATTACACTGGCATACCTCAGAAAAGTATGAAAAATATTTAAAAATTTTATAGGGGAATAACAACTCTTAAATGTCCACAAGCAAACTCAACTTTAAATGATCTTCACACAAGCTTCAGAATGCCTGTTTAATTCCACAAACAACTAAGAACTTCTACACAAAGGATGATAATCACCAACCTACGGTACGAGAAGGCGAAACCAAAAAGAAAAAGATCCTCCATTGGGAATGAAATTATGCTCATGTTGATGTCCCCTTTTCACAGATGAATTGATATATTTATTGAATCCATCGGGACTGACGAGGCTCGAAATATACACCTCATTAAGTTGGTGGAAAAGCTTGGGTGGTTTTGATTGACAGGTAATATGAGCTAAGTTAGAAGTATAGATTATTCAGTGAGAAGAATCCATAGAAGGCAAACATATCGGATAACAAATTTCTTAGTTGAAGCAGAACAATTATATATGTTGCCAAACAGCATGCTTTTCCGGCAGGACAAGGTATATCAATTAACTTCAATCAATCAAGTACATCTCCATCCTAAATTAGTTGGTGTCAGCCATATATGAATCCTCTTTATCCATACTACTCCAATCATCATTTAACTTCAATTCAAGAAATTAATACATGCACAAATAGGCTTACGTCAATTGGAATATAAGCATGTCTGCTGTTTACAGGTCCAACAGTGAAGCCTGTGAATCCAGCCATCGCTCCATGGACAGCACTTTGTGCAAGAAGTGTACAGTAGATGTTATCTGATGCGTTGCTTGGAATTGCTCGAATCATGTAAGTAGGGTCTGTGGATAACAATGAATCCATAACAGAATATGAATAGAAACCAGTGACATAATAATTGATCGACATTAGTGAATTTATGGAATCATATAGCTTTTAGACTTTCTAAAGATATAATGCAATAACAACAAATTGTTTGCACAAACATATTAATGAAACTACAAAATAGTCCCTCTACCAGTTATGATATTTCAACCTCAGAATACTACCGAGAAAGAAAAGCCTGAAAGTAAAATACCTTCATGCTTCAATTTACTACACTTCCGTAGAAAATAACCAAACACCAAGTAAAAATAGCAGGTACAGAAAGCATCTTAAAATAACACAACTGATAGACTTGTCAAAGGTTGATCATACATGACAGGCAACATTATTAAGACTCATCTGCTTATTGTCCAATTGTTTGATCTTCAAGCTGAACATGAAAATTAAGT